>JAHWFP010043212.1:0-35895 GCA_023313725.1 Lithobius niger | reverse complement strand
CCCCCCCCCCCCAGAACCGTTTTGTGCGGGCGGTTGCGTTGGCGTTTTGGTTTTTGCTGGGAGACGCCATTTTTTGACACGTATTGGTGCTGGTTCGAGTCTCGCGGAAGTTCGTGGTTGTTGAATTTTTTTTTTTTGCAAATAAGTTTTGAATTGTGTACTGGTATCATCATCAAGACCCTTATTTTGAACTTTTCTTGTCTGTTCTTCTTTTTTCTTTCTCCTTTTTGCACATAACTTTGTAGATTTATTTGCACTCAAGTTATAACCGATCAGCAAGAGTCCGTAGGGGCTCTGAATCACGGAAGCACTCTCCTGACAGTAGACGCAGACCAATTTTCTTCGATTCTATCCAGCCGCTGTCATTAGTGAATATGCAAACCAGGAGCACACCATTTTCGGCGTCGAATTTGGGGTCTCCTAGTATCGCCGCAAAGCATTTGAAAGATGCGACCACACGGGACTCCCTGCCCTCCCTGATCTTTCTTCGAGACTCATAATAAATTATAGAAGATTTCAGTCTGGAAAAAAAGATCTGGATTTGGCAGAGTTCAGCGTTAAGGTAGACAAGGTTGCGGAGCATATCACAAGTGCACTTTAGTCCAAATTCGTAGTTTTCAAATCCAGTTACGAATCTTGGATATCGGACTTTTTTGCTAGACAAAAAGAGTTCTTACAGGAACATGTCGAGGATTTGTTTTCGAGGCTTGTTCTAGGATTGAGGCGAATGGTGAGGTCTTTTGTGCGAAGCTGGCAAGTAAAATGCATGGTGATGAAAGGGAAAAATCATTCCGGAAGTGTAACTGTGGCCTCAAAATCATGTGCTATGACTAAATCGCCTAGCTGGGCAGATTTGACAGTTAAACTAAATTTAACAAATAATGGTGACCGTTCTTGCGGCACATGTTGAGAGCGCGATTTGTAGTGGTATCTCCCCACCAAAAAATACCGCTGTTCCCTTGAGGGGTTCCACAGAGGTCAGTGCTTACCCTCTTCTATTTGTAATCTTTATAAATAGCCTTTATTTTGATAATTCGTACTGCTGATGATGTAAAGATTGATGTAGAAAACATTTCTTCTTCATGTTCCATTGAACTGGAAGTGGAAATCACAGAAGTCGCCAATTAGTCGTCTCGTTGGCAGTTGCCACTATCCATCCAGAAGTGTCGGTTCTTTCATGTGAGCACATGCAATCTAAATTTGAACTATTTCTTGGCTTGTGAAGCCCCCACCTTCTGTTTGGGAGATTAGAGACCTTAGCGTGTGGTTTTCACAAGACTTAAATCGTCCTTGCATTGCCATAAGGTTAGTGCGTTGGCATCCCGCCGTTAGGTAAATGGGTGTTTTACGTCGGGAAATTCTGCGACCATTTAGGAACCACATCTTGATTGTCGAAAATATTTCTTTTCTGTGCGAGTTGTCCCAGTTTGGAATGCATTTAGTTCTGAGGCAGTTTGCATGCCCACGGAAAGTGGCTTTCGTAGAATGCTACTCACGCAAAACTTGCATACGTTTCTCAAACGCCCACTTTAAGATCTACTTTTACCTCTCCCTTTGCATGTTAGGTACGATATCGGTTGGTCACAACCTTCCCGGAAACCTTCCACACAAGTGGACATTTTGTATTTTATATTCAAACAAGCCTGCCACTCTGTATTGCAGGTTGGCTCCATGTTTTTTTATTATTATTACATACATTTTTTAAAAAACTGTAAATATATGTAGTTTTACTTCTCACTTCAGTTTTTAACTTTCACTGCACCAATTTCATGATTTCAGTGTTTTACCTTACAACTTTCAGGCTGGATGTCGGCCACCTTCCAGGGTCCTTTCCTGACCTGCGTGCTACTGCACCAAACGTTCTATTATTATTGTTACTATATCGTGACATTTTTAGTTACAGGACCCCCCCCCCCCACCCCCTGGGGAATGTTAAAATGAACGGTAATTTTAACATTCCATGGGCGTTTACTGGGCGATTTACGGTAATTTTAACATCCAATTTAGGGTAATTTTTAAAATCCCATGGGCGTTTAATACGTAATAACGGTATTTTTAACATCCCTTGGGCATTTATTAGGCGATTTACGGTAATTTTAACATCCCAACGGCATTTAATAGGTAATTTACGACACATTCACAAACTTTCATTCACCTACTGATAGCCATTTCCTTACTACAAAACCATTCTATAAAATTTCTCTTGCTGTAGTATCGGGGAGATATTTGGCATATCGCGCGCGACTAGAGTTGGGGTGCTTAGATTGTAGAAGTACATTCAAAAAGGAAATGTCTTTTGTGAGATTCTAGTGACGTCGCCGCTCGCAGTCACGTGATTTAAATTTCGTCTGCTGTTCTTGCTTGCTTTCTTCTTTGCTGGATCTTTTCACAACAAATACTAACATTCCACAGTTAGACTTTCACTCGCTATGGTAACCACTGCCTATATAGCGCACTGAGATCTGGCCACAGTGGTTATAGGGCAAAAAAAGGTAAGTTGCTTTAATGAAATCTGGTTAAAGCAACATACCGCCTGCCTTATAACCTTCCGCCTGCCTCACAACACCCACGCGACGATCACATCCGCGTATTTACCACAGCTAAGGTCAACTGAGACGATAGCTTCGTTCCTCGCAACGAAAACGTAGCTACTGTCTCAATTGGCATTGCGCCTAATAGTCCAGCCCGGAATGATTCTCGTATTTTAAAATCACAATTTATAATTTTCTAGGCTAGTGTCGTATAATTTTGCTTCGGCGATCTATTGGAATAATTAATTTTAATTTTTACCGCATTAGTCTATTAGATTTTAGATCTCATGGTAATTATTAGAAAATTAGTAGATGTACACACATAGATGAAATGTCATGATTATTGTACGCGCGCAATGCATGATTTAGTGACGGGTCGTTAGTAAATGAAAGTTCCATTATATTCAACAGAAAATCTCCTAGACGCCACATTTAAAAAAGGATTTTTAGCAAGGGAAAGACTAACGGTAAGGAAATAGACTTTTGGGGCCGTACTTGATGTGGAGGATCGAGAAAAATGGCACTGGGAGGTACATCCCTTTGAGGTAATAAAAAACCAATCTTGCTTGGCACAAAGAAGTGTTGGAAGCCATACTGCCTTCTCATCAGATTCGATCAAAATGACTGGAGTTAGCAACAATATGGAAACCTTGTAAGAATACTTATCGCATTGAGAAACTTAATTTCCATTTTCATTATCCTGTTGAAGCCGTTCAATGCTCATTTTCTTAGTTTATTCATCTCTTGTACATTTTTGCGGGCCAGTTCTTAGATTAAATTGTGGTTCCTACCAGAACTACATTATTTCCTGTTTCTAATACCTCGCCACAGCCTTCTGCATCAGCAGTGCTCAAGCAATTATTTGGGCACGCAGTACTTGAACTGTAAGTTACGATTGAGTCGTGCCGCTGCTACTGAATTTGAGCATTACTTGGTCAAGTAAGACTCCTCTAAGTATCGATTGCGGGTGGGGGGGGGGGGAAGAATCGTGTAACCACGCCTGGAAATGGGTGACTGGAGCTTCCGTGCATAGGTGCCTTCACGCCCCGACAAAATGCGACCACGTGTGTTTGCTCAGATTTAATTCGGAGCTCAGACTAACCAACCCCACCGATAGCAAAAATGCAAATTTAGCAATTCAACATAGAAGCAGAAAATCATCATAAATCAGAAAAGCAGTAAGTAATTCTCTAATCAAGAACGGTCAGACATCGTGTGTTTGGTTATACCAGCGACCATGACTTCTACTAATATGAGAACATTCTTCTGAGTGGAAAGGGAGGTGTTGTTGAGATTAGTTAAGAAGGATAATCTACTTGAAACTTGGTTGGTATGTATGAATCTCGTCCCCTAGGAGCATTCTATAGCCTATCCCCTCGTTACCTCCCAGATTTTCGCTGTATGCGAATAACGTCAAGCGGGCAAGCTAAAATTGTATTTTGAGTGTTAGAGGGCGACCTTATAGGTTTGACTTTCTCCCGAAGCGCTAGTAAAATCTAACTGAAACTCTGTGTATAGATGCATCATGTTCCCCCCGGACGTTTTAGCGTATTCCCGGCCCGTGTGGCTCCTTAGGTCAGCAAGGTTCATCACCGACAAGCTATCCCACCTTCGTTGGAAGGGCAGTGGTAAGGTTTACCATGCACCGTGCTACGACAAGCTGGGCCATTGTAATTCTTGGTCATCCTGAGGTTGCTCCTATCAAGTTTGACCACCGACAGGCTACCCTGCTTTTAGAAAAAGGGACATAATGTCGGAATTTCTCCCGACATTATGATCCACTTGATTAATTGTGGTTGTCCGAATGTGTGCTGTACAATTAGTTGCGGTGTCTTATGTTGTATGTATAGCTGTCGTGGAATTAGTGATTCGATCGTGACGAGGCTTATCTCGTTTTCGGGAATGAAAAGAATTCGTGGAGGCGAGATTGACACTGCCGACGCCGAGATGGTATCGAGATCAATCGGAAAGTCCTTACAAGTCTCGACAGGAAAAGACTCGTTGCATAGACTGCACAAAATGCAATTGTCATTGTTTAGACATTTAATACAAATCGAGATGTAACACGTCCGGAAACTTAAGATGCGATAAGTTTTAATCCAACATACTTCTTGTCTTGTTCCTTGCCTTTTTCTAACCCGATTTTCTTTGCCAGGCTAATTCAGTTTTTCTTTTGTTTACTTCCTAAGTAGGAAATAGGGGTGTATTTATTTTGATAATAATCTACGTGTATTTTTTTTTTTTTTGTATGGTAAGCATGTGGATTATTTGGTTCGTATTTAGCTTTTTTATATATTTATACACTTGTAAAAAGGCCATCCTTTCGAGTTGAAAACATCTCGGGGTGTTGACTTGGCTTAATTTTTTCCACTTTTACTGGAAGTAATTTCAGAAAATCGAGAAATTCCATACCTATCTAAATAAGACGAGTCCGAGAAATGATGCTGAAATGTGAAGACAGTTTAGTCCAAAGTTCGGTCTTTACTCGCCTTCGACCGAATTCTCCTTACTAGGAATGATTAAGTATATGCTGGGGCTTTCTGGACAGTTAAAATTGCCGTGGTTAATGTGGCATCATTTCTTATTTTTCTATAGTCTTATTTTTCTAGACGCGGGAAGGCATCGTAGATTATTATTAATACGAGAGTGAAAAAAATTGGTTGTGATGTTGCTGGGCGCATGCATAATATTGACACTAACCAGAACAACGCAAGTCCTATTACTAACCTGAATTTCCCTTGTGGATGTAAGTGCATCACTTGGGGCTTCACATTAATGAGAAAAAAGTAGAGACCGAGCAGCTTTTGTGGGTTTTTTTTTCTTTTTGTGATGTATAATTCCGCTCAACCCCAAACTTTAATACTCATAAAAACAAGAAGCTTAAACCCGGCTTTTGGTAGTTGTTGCTTAAAAATATCCAGTTAGACAAAAACGTTACAGAAAAGAACATTTTCAGCGGATGTGCGTGTTTGTTCATTTTTAAGTCTTACAGGGTTTCCCACCGCTGACTCTAGCCCTCTTTGTGTAATTCTAAAAAAAAAACAAAAAAACTACGACGCACGCAGAGATTTGTTTTGGACTTTTCCTGTAATTGGAGTGTAAACAAGTCCTTAATTTTGTCGCAGGATTTTATGTCGGTGTTTTGCTTTGTTATGGGTGGCCGTCTCTCGCATGACATTTTAGTTTTCTCTCTTGTCCCCTTCTTGTTTCTTTGGGTCCGATGAGTGTGCATGAGCACATAACGTAACTGTTTAACGAAACGCAACTGTTTCGTAATGTTTTTAACAATAGGTTTGTAACGAAGTTTCTTTAAACTAATGGACATTTATTGCTATGAATGTGAAGCCAAGCCAGGACTCCATGTATATAATACGCTTAGGTTGGGATGCACAGTTGCTCACAGCAAACGCATCATGCATGGAGAAAACTCATTATGCACGGAGCAAACGCAGACGGACATGGGATGCAGGGGGTACCAAGGGGCCGTTGGGGGGGGGGGGGGGGGGGGGGGGGGGGGGGTGGGGGGCGGGAACTGCTAGACCGGCGTTTGTTAGGGCGCGTTTATGCAGCGACTCACCTTTGTATTCTCGCAGCTAGAACTCAATCGCGATGGCAAAGGTGACATTGCCATGGTAACAACGCTAAATGGATTAGCTAAATCCGACATCGTTTGAGTAAATACTTGCAGTCTTATAATCCGTGCTAATAATATAAAGAATTCTTCATGACGAAACAATTTTCCCAAACGCTTCTGAACTCACGTTATTTGCTGTTTTCGTTGCGAGGCGATAGACATAAAACCGCCGCCATGTTGGAATTTGAGGTGATTTCTAGCTTCTAGCTGTGAGAATGCAAAAGCGAGTAGTTGCGTAAACGTGCCCTTACGCCGGGGTACAGCTAGCCTATCTTTTTTCTTTTAATTCTTGCATAGCGGAATACATTCGGTATAAGCAAGAATTTATAGGGTTTGGGAGGAGAATTTGTAACTCTAAAAAGTCCCTATTGAAACTTGTTACATTCATTCCTATTAGTTCCGTCAGAGTTTTCAGAGGGCGCCAGCCGTTCCATCTGGTAATTTTTGCTCATTTTTCAGCCCAAAATCTAAAGTAAACTAAATTACAACTAACTAGATAATAATTAAATTCAAGCTAGTTTCGTTTAGTTTAATTTTGGCTGAAATGAGTATAAATTCCCACATAAAATCATGGAACCCTTTTTATAAACTTAGACGAAACTAACAGGAAGGAATCTTAAGACGTTTCAGAAGGGGTCTCAGTCACAAATTAGGCAGGGGCGTACGTATATTGGTACATGTGACCCTCCCACTTTTAACCCAGATGCGATTTTTATGTTTTTCCGGCCCCAGATGCCCCTTTTTCTTGCTCTCCCGCTCCCCCTTTCCTGATCGGGAGTACTAAAATTTTCGTCGGGGAACATCTGAAAGGCTTCCTGGGACAAAACGATCATTCACAACAGGGCGAAAAGTGGCAAAATAACTCTAGAAAAGAAATAAGTCATAAAAATTTTTTTTCATTTCCCCGCCTTTATTAAGTATTCCCTCCCTTCTTTTGTGTGTGTGAAAGTCTTCGTACGTCTATGGGTATAGCAATGGGGTAGGATGGGCTGGGAGCCACAGTAGTGGTTTGGTCGCAATCATTGAAAAGTAAGCAATTTCCTTACCCAATTATAAAACTGCCTAATACAACGTTAGGGAGAGAATTACCAGCCCATTCGATCGCCACTGAAGCGCTCCAGGCGGTATATTCAAATCACTCTGCACTCTAGGGTGTCTTTCAATTTCGCCTAGTTTAGTTTAGCTTACCTTTCCTAGCTACCGAAACATTGGTTGCTAATAGATAAAAACAAGTACACACAAACAGTCCTAACATGTAATTCAGTAGTGTGTCAACAAACGCAATGTATTCCCTAGCACACGGGGTGGGGGTTGTGGGCGGTGGGGGGGGTTGTATTCAAGGTATTATACCTTATCATCCTGTTTGACCCTTGGTGTAAGTTATTTTCTTTGGGGGAGTTGAATGTTGGTTTATGCCACGTAAGGCTTACTGTAGGTACACGAATGTTAGTTTATGCAACGCAAGACTGATTCGACTTAAAATTAACGCCGACAGTCGTTTATTTTTTGCTTACACTTTTCTGCTTACATTCTGCTACTGCATGTACTTAGCCTTTGCCATTGTGTTTCTTCTTGCTTACCAAACAATTTACTGTTCAGCATGCACTTCAGTTTTTACTTTTTTGCAGTTCGGCCTGTATTTAAACTGTTCTGTTTTTCTTTTTCTACCGTGTTTTTTTTCCTTTTTTTGTTCTTTTCTTTGCTGCATTTTTGTTCCTCTGCAACCATTCTTGTGTTATACTATGCCTATATGGGCACATCAACTAAATAAATTAAAGTCAAGTTATTTTATTAGGTATTACGGATTTCACGTACCTCTGCTAATTCACCTTTGTAGCGATTTTATAGCGAATGTAAAAAAAGTACAATCAGCCTTACGAATTCGATATGGATGAATGCATAAAGCTCTGTTTCATTATACAGTATACAAACGCATGTTTTTTTTATAACCAACTTGTACTTTATAGCGAATTTCTGAACATTGATGGAGGTGAAGTAACACGATTCCTAACTTCCATGTAACCGCCTTAACAGCGACATCAGGCTTTATCTACTGCAGATACATGCCGAGCCTGGTTGCGTGGTTAGGTAGGGAGCGGAATGTCATTTGTAGCAAAGGGGCAGCAAATGGCTTTCCCGCATTGTTTGGGCTCACGTGAACGCACGCTAAAAAGGATTTAAGCCGGGGCGGGCTTACGTCTCACCCGCGGCCTAAAGCGTTGTTTCAGTGTACCCACGTTGGACCTATCTTCAAAGCACTTATAACGATTTAGGTGAACGCCTAATTACCTTGGTGATTGAGAATCCAGTCCCGAAGCGTGCAGTTAGCTTACAGCTGGGCGTCCTCCCGGTATCTTTATAGCAGTTACCGGCTGACGTAGTATTAGGCAGTTTTATAATTGGGTAAGGAAATTGCTGACTTTTCACTGATTGCGACCAAACCTCTATCGTGGCTCCCAGCCCATCCTACCCCATCGCTATACCCATAGGCGTACGCAGACTTTCACACACACAAAAGAAGGGAGGGGATACTTAATAAAGGCGAAGAAATGAAAAAAATTTTTGTGACTTATTTCTTTTCTAGAGTTATTTTGCTACTTTTCGCCCTGTTGTGAATGATCGTTTTGTCCCAGGAAGCCTTTCAGATGTTCCCCGACGAAAATTTTAGTACTCCCGATCAGGAAAGGGGGAGTGGGAGAGAAGAAAATGGGCATCTGGGGCCGGAAAAACATAAAAAATTGCATCTGGGTTAAAAGTGGGAGGGTCACGTGCACCAATATGCGTACGCCCCTGCCTACACCAATGAGTTTAGGGATTGAATAATATTAAAATCTATATCGCCGATATTATTGATAAAGATTCGGGTCGAAATCGGAAACCGAGTTTACCCGGTTACTTTAGGTTTTGATCATGCTGAATGCAGTAAATGTCTTGTGAATTTAATGAATTCAATTCTTGTTTACTTACGTATGCATGAGCTCATTACACATCCATTAGACGCTGAAAGGAAGGAACATAACGACTAACCACGTCCGCTTTTTCTTTTACCGCCGTATCCGTTTTCCGTTTCCGATTGAAAGAAGAACGCATCCAAGCCGTGGTAGAATTGCAGTACGAGGTTTAACTGCCATGCGGCGCTGGTTCATGTCGTCTGGTCTTTCTTCTATCAGTACCCCTCTGGATGGGCAACCCAAGCATGGCACACGATGGTTTCAGTTTTGGAAAATCGGTTTTACAATAAGGTGCTTAATTGTGGAGATTGTCACAAGCGAAAGCTAAATAACGATCGCAATAACAATCTGACGCGACTGAACTAATAAATACAAGATCAGACCACAAAAGTGGAACAAACCAACGAACAAACCAACCAAGATTTTGAAATTCGATGTCGGTTATATGCTCTGCCAATTACAAATCGTGCCTGTATTTATAGAATTATTGGCTACATGAGCCTGCCTTTTTTGCTGTAGCTTTTTAGCTTTACGGCTTGAACTTTGTGTCATTGTCCCTTTCCCCCACATACACAAGTTTTTTTCCTAGGCGTTTGTTTCGTTGCTCTTCAGCTGTCTTTGTACTGTTAGCGTGGGTGAAAATAACTGTGTTGCCGTATCATTCGTTCCTAAACAGGTACTCGGTCGTCTGTTTGATAGCGGATCGGCATTCAACGACAGTTACACAGCGTGGTCCACAAAAAAATTACGACCCAAAGTTTTCTAAGTCTAACTTTTCTAGTTAGCACCCCTCAGAACCAGGAGAAGACAGAAATCATCTCCTTTCATTAGATTTGATTTCTGTCCTATCCTGGTTCTGATGGGTGGTAACTGGACCACCCTGTAGTTGCCTGGCGCCACGGATACGGCTGCGAGTGCGTCAAACCTCCCAATAGGTGCAGCAATTATCACGACTTCTTTTGATCTGCATTTCTGAAAAATGTTGATTTCCGAAGGGGCCGCCTTTTACGAGAATAAGACCTGTGGAATTAGTCTCGTAAACTTGCAGTCGTAAGAAAATTCTGTACACAAATACCCCAACTCCTTTGCCACGAAAACGGGCTTCGACTCAATCCTGCATCGGACAGCTTACTGATGTTTCCATGTCGAACATCAACAGTAAACATCTAATAAATATTAAGTTGAAAATCTGATTCGACTGGTGATTAATTAAGCATTCAGCGTATCATCGGAAGAAAATCATTTAGTGTTGTGATAGCATATTGAATAACCTAACAGTTTATTCATGTGTTTTCGCGTTACCCACCATGAAGCCAAACGTGATTTTTGTGTATATTTAATGGTGTTGTTTTGGATTCTTGAGAAAAAAGGATTAAAATCGTTTCTTTGTTGACTTGCAAAATAATCGTACTGTTGCTGCCAAGTAAAAGCTTTATTGACAATAGCCATTATGGATAAGGCGCGATTATTTTCTCTTTGCAATTCTGCAGTGATCACATTATTAGTGCATTTATTATTTAGCAACATAAAAATAACGCATATACAAGTTTTTTCGGTCAACACAAATTTTGCGTATTCTCATAGCTGTAAAAAATAGTCCAGCATACAGTAGTTCAATACAAACCTGAGTTTTTGAGTGAGAACAGTGCAACACTGGTTAAGGAGAGAGTAACACCAATTTAAAGCACTTACCATTAACAATCCATGCTCCGTCCTTGGCCGTAGTCTAGGTATACGATGCGCAGTGTACGTCTATTTAGCTGGCAATCCATGGGTGGGAGACTGGAACTTCGTTCGTCCAGGGACTCTAACATGGGAGGACGACCCCTCACCTCGAGCTCTGGGTTGAATCTAATAATTTGCCCGAAACCGACTTCCTTATGTCCTTATATGTGTGTAGCATATATCCAGGTTGAGGGTAACTGCATCCCGTGAGGCCCAGAGTTGATCACAGGCTTTTGACTGGGATCAGGCTCCGCACCACTGGATAGCGGCCGAGTGCACCTTACGCCTTACATTACGTGCAAGGTGTACTGCTATCAATTGACCACGTTACGTAATTATTGGAAAAAGTTTGGCGAGGAAATTTTGATGAGGTCCATTCATATTCCACTCGAGTATACTCATTGCCATAGACAGTGGAAACGGAAACGCATTCACCATCAGTTAAACTATAGCTATAGCCCCGGCAGTTAAGGAAAGGGAAAGAGATTACGCTCAGAAAATACGCGATGAAGAAAAACTTCCGGGTTAACAATATTTACTTGCCGCTTCATGTAAAGTTCCTGCTGTCTTGCTTTGTTTATGCAGCACACGGGTGTCGACAGCAAATTATTTCAGTATGGAACTGGCATTCACGCACGTTCTTCGCCATAGGAGTACAACATATCCATGGACACACCAACTTGCTCTCCATACCCCAAAAAGAATCCACGTCAGCGTTGCTATCGCAGAAATAAGTCTTTCTTACTAGTGGAGACGAACGCTACAAAGTAGAGATCAGCGGCATAAAGTAGCAAAAGCCGAGAACAAATCCAGCACAAGTATGGCTGCTAACTTGTTCAGCCACGCGTTCACTTGTAAGGGCACGTTTACGCAGCCACTTGCTTTTGCATTCTCGCAGCTAGAAGCTAGGAATCGCCTCCAATTCCACCATGGCGGTGGTTTTATGTCTGCCGCCTCGCAACGAAAACAGTAAATAACGTGCGTTCAGAAGCGTTTGGAAAATTGTTTCGTCACGAGGAATTCTTTATATTATTGGCACGGATTATAAGACTGCAAGTATTTACTCAAACGATGTCGGATTTAGCTAATCCATTTAGCGTTGTTACCATGGCAATTTCACCTTTGCCATCGCGATTGAGTTCTAGCTGCGAGAATGCAAAGGCGAGTCGCTGCGTAAACGCGCCCTAATGCATTGAGCATTACTAACCGATGAGAATGCAGCTTCAAGATTGGCCAAGTAAAAAAATAGACATAAATCGCTGGAAATAATGTTAAGGAAAATTGGAAATTAGCCAACAGCGAAAATTGTACACTAGAAATAACGTAGTTCAGTAAGCCACCTTTATGCACTTACGTTTCGTCGGAGTGGCATGACCCGGATTCGAACCAATTACCCAGTTCGCCCCCAGATCACTTGCATAGCGCCTTAATCGCTAATGCTACATCCTCCACTGGCATAAAGATAAGCTTGCAAGTGATCGGGGGCGAACTGGGTAGCTGGTTCGAATCCGGGTCATGCCACTCCGACGAAAGGTAAGTGCATAAAGGTGGCTTACTGAACTACGTTGTTTCTAGTGTATGATTTTCGCTGTTGGCTAATTTCCAATTTTCCTTAAGATTGGCCAAGAACATGCGGGAGGCAGTCGCACGATGCCCGTGACACGGCATAATGACAGACGATTTCAGGTGAAGAGAAGTAAACCAAGCAATACACTGACTGAACGTAAGACTGAACAGCACTGGATGTAAAAGTAGTTTACTGATTTTACTGCTTTTACACAAATGGCGAAGCAAGAACGATATTCGACATCAAATTTTAAACACTTCACTTGTTGTCTTGAATTCTGTTGTGTTGTTTCAGGTAGATGCCATTGTTTGTACAACTGCAAACTTTGCGTGTAAATTCAGCGTTACTTTCCATTGTTATAATAAACAACGTTGCATTGTTGGAGTACGTTTGTAAGCTGTTGATAGCTCGAATGAGGCAAGGTTTACACGTAACAATGCTGGGAACGTAACAAGGTCGATTTTTGTCCAGGAAAAACAAATGCATCAATGCTTGTGTGACAAAAAAGTATTCAAAATTCGTTGTCTAATACTGTATGTCAGGGTTGTTAAGATTATAATCAAGTGATTATAGTCATTGATTATAATCACGATTATAATCACTTGATTAAAATTGAAATTCACCTGTTCATTTAATCAGCTCATGTGTGAGGAATGCGCCACAACTACTACACTGACTTTACTAAATATTATTACTGTAATAATAGTTACTGCGGTGTGCATATTAATATTGCAATTTAACGCGGTAGTCACGTTTTAAACTTTTAATTCTTAGATCTATATGTAATGGCATTTTGACAGTAGCAACTGCCAAGCAAGAAATGTAGCAAACTCTAGCAACTTAACTATGTCGTAATTATTGTTGTAATCTTACATGTTTTGTAAATTTTGATTATAATCAAAATAATCCGATTAATTCGATTATTTTAAAATTATCTACTTTTTTTCCAACCCTACTGTGTGTAACTGCCGTGGAAGAACTTAGCCTTTATTGTTGGACCATAAGTATTTTATCGAAACTATTTATGCGCCTTTCTGTAAGGTTGAGAACATCCTGCAAGAATTAACGTTTCAGAGAGCACGGAATATGCTGGACGAGGTTTGATTATATTTTCGGCTGATTCTGTGCAACCAATAAGTGAGACATGGCCTAGCCCTATCGTAATGAAGTATTTCAGATCTGTAAAAATGCAAATCGAACTTTTATTGCTAAATCGTGGTTTAAATTTCGGTAACTTAATAAAGCTAATCTTGTTTGAACTTATACAAGTACCAACTACGAAAGCTCACTTATGTTTCAGAATTTTTCCAAGATCTGTTAAAAATATAATTTGAATTTATTTTTATTTTGGGTGTATTTTTGACATGCGCATGACGAGGGCAGTGCCTCATCACCTTCCAACCTTTAACTTTCGTTCTTGATTAACGAAAACATGTTGGCAAATGCTTTAGCAGAAGTTTTTCTTACGACGCGGTCCAAGAATTACATTTCTAGCTTCACAACAGGATTGGTTCATCTCTCCCTACTAATTCTTTCCTCGGATTCCAAAAACTAACAAAATAAAGTTGCGGTGCTATTTCTTTTTGTGATATGCTGACAGGGTAAAGCACTCGACTAGTTCAAAGTAAACGTTCTTGCCAATAATGACGCTCTATCTAGGACGAGCACCCGGGTCGACCATCAGGTGGGCCACTGGCAGCATTATTTAATTAATAATTGTTTTTTATACTGAAAAAATAGTAGAGTGACTATTGTGCGCGCAGCGTAACTTGAGTATTTTATGAGCGGCTACGTCTTCCTGGAGGAGGCGGCTTTAATCGACGGCCGTCATTGTTTTTGTAACCATCTAGGATATCAACAAGGTGCTCTGCTATCGAAAACATGCAATCGATTATCTGTATTCGTTCTGGGGCGAACTCAAGATAGGCCACGTACACTATAATGTGCCGAGTTGCATTCACATCCATTAACTTTTGTCTTTCAACGTTTTTTCCTTGCGGAACTGTATAAAAACGTATAAGACAATGAGTTTGACTATGCTGCTATGTCTAAAATCCGATAGCTACGGCATCATTGCCACTGATTGACGTGGTAAACACTTTGACAGAACCAGGGTGTTCCAGTGAGAAAAGAGTGGCGCCACACTGTTTGCCCTAAAGCTAATCTACAGTTGAAATGGACCATACACATAATCCAGTCTTGCGTATTGGAATGTTTGTTTCCCCCCCCCCCCCCCCCTATTTTCGTCATGTGGGAAGGTTCTGGACTTTTAAACGTGTATGTTAGTTTCCCTACCTTCGTGTTCGACAAATCCGTTACGTGTCCTGTTCCTGTTGTGCACTGCCAAGGAGATTTCTATTTTGTGGCCTTTTTATTGAACAACTTGTTTAAAAACGAGTTCTGCAAGCTATTACGATCGCTAGTATAAAAGAAGCAATGTGTGCGACGATTTTTGAAAAAAATTCTTTGAGAAATGTTTATTTTTGTTTGTTCCAATTTGAGCTTCTTTGACAGCGGGTTTGATTAAAAGTAGAATTTGTAAACAAACTCGAACGATTTGGCAAGACATGAACGCACGACAAGCATAAATAATGCGAAAACAAACAACAAAATAAAAACTTGATCTAATTATTATTGTCGAAATTCGATAACGACTTGAGTGGAAAAAAAAACAGCATGCCGTACAAACTGAAAACAAACCTAACAAAACCTAAATTACAATAATTAATTGTTTGTTTACCTGAGCTGAATTCAAAGTTTTGTTTGTTGTCAACGATTTCGTTCGAATAATTATTTTCTTTCATGCATTTATCCAACAGCAGTCAATTTTTTTCTTTTCTTTGCCAACCTTGTGTAGTGTCCTGCTGCAGTTGTTGTGTTCAATTCTCTTCGGAACTTTAAAAAAAAAATCATTAGCTGCAATGTCTAAAATTCTTAGTTCACTCGAAGGATGTCAGGAGTGCATGAAGAACAGGGGAAGAAGAACTCTTACTGAATGTATGCAAACTGGTGTTACCAAATCAGGAGATTGAACCGTTTTTTTTAATTTGTAGACATTGAAATAAAAATTCAACCTTTACCTAGACTCCATCAAGCATCAGACTTCTTAGATCTATTCACCGACCGATTTGCTGACTGCTATATCACCATATGAAAATCAACCCTTTTTAAAATTCTATATATTTAACGCATTTTGTAGTACAAAACTCGCCCAGTTGATTGCTGTTATCTGTTGTATATTGGCAAATCACTCTAACCCAAGTTTCAGCCTAAGGACCTTTTAAAAAAAATCTTTGCATACGTAGGTCAGTCGCGAGATTCGAACTGACATTCACTTGGTTTCTAGTTGAGGGTGCTAACCACTGGGCTGTGCTTGCTGTATAGATTATTACTCGCTTTCCGAATACTGAGATCAACAATGTTGAGGTTGAGCTCATTACAAGGAGAGCAGGGAATAACTTATTTATCACCCAGTCATTTACCAATTGAATGGTGCATTTATTGTCATTGTGACTGCACATGCTATTATTATTTCTGCTGTTGTTTTCGCTAGTATTGCTGGTAAGATCATGTCAAGTACAGGTAAACTGTGGGCATTTCTAAACAATGCTTTTAACCAGGATGCAATGCAACATCATCCTTGTTCGCTGAAGGGAAAAATTGGCATTCGGATTTCCTTCTTTCGCAGCAGCTGAGTGGTGATAAGAATGTCTTATTCACTGCGGAGTTAGTATCTAGAGCCAGTCATTCAGCTAGCGATAAGGGACACTATACAGGGTGTTCCATAAAAAACGCAACAGCAAAATGTTTGTCAGTCCAAACTTTTTTTTTGTTAGCACCCTCCAGAACCTTATAGGGTCAGATGGTGTGTAATAGAAATAGAGGTTCCTTTACGGTTCTGGAGGGTACTAACAAATAAATTTGCACTTAATAACAATTTTGCCTTTGCGTTTTTATGGACCACCCAGTATATAAGTGGAGGTAAAAACATTAGCGTAGTTTCTTAAGCCAATGCTGCGAGCAAGTTTCTTGGACCTAAAAATTCACGATTTAAAAAAAAATTTGTTGGTAGCTGCTGCAATTTTTAGCCAATGGAATCTCTTCTTTTTCGATTTACGACCTTACTCTGTTTCGCAGCATAAGGGATTTGGACAGAAAAACGTTTTTTAGGTCTAAATAATGCGCTGGCTTTCGCAGCATTGGCGTAACTAAAGGTGCCGTTATTTTTTTTTTACCTCCAGGTGTATCCAGTGCCCTTTGCAGTTAACTCAATGATTGGCTATGGCATGATCTCCGTAGCCATTATGACGTTTAATACTTTTGCTGTGTAGGTACCGTTAAAAATGATCATTATGCATACGTGTGTGCGTGTCCTACAGATGAGACGACGTTCCACTATTAGAATGTAAGTATGTATAATATAAGCAAGGAATGGCCTTGTTTCGTCTTCAGTCTGGCAACTATTGTTGTTGGATAGCTCTCACCCGACCTGATGAAGGTTGCTTCCCAACCAATGGGCATTCATGCCAGTTGTTTCTCAACTTCAGATTACCAAGAAAGCTTACTGCTATCCATGCAGACGCGATCGTCTGCCATGTTTTTCATTATTTTGAATTTATTTAGGCCCCATGGTGTAAATAATCTGTTGCTCTCATTGGTCCTTTACCGCTCATAAAGAGTTGGAAAAAATGGCTACTCTTGGGTTCTTGACGAGTTCAGTTCCTGTCCAAAATCGTTTGCTCTTAAAACGGCCAAAGCTAAACAGTTATTAGAATGTGTGATGAAAGTCCTGCTTTAATGGGGCTTTTTCGATTGCATTTTTCCAACCCATGTTTTGTGGCGAAAATTTGACGTGACCTGTGGAACAAACTGGGTATTAAAACACACCATGTGACCCCTTTTCCCACCCAGGCTAAGGTTATGGAGAGATGTAACAAGGTAATAAAACCCATGTTACAATTTTTACCACTGTCCTCAGTGAATGGGATGTCCGTTTGAAGGAGTTTGCCTTTGCAATTCGGACTTCCGTGTTTATAAGCATCAAGTTTACCCCCAGTTTGTGTTGAAAAGTTGTTTCGTAGGTGTAGACTGCCTGGTATGGCATCTGGCTTCTCTGGGGTTAGGTTTTCTCTCTTCTAAGCGAAATCTTTAGGGGAGGGGTGTTGTAAATACTGGTTCCATAGCAGCTGAATACCTGCGTACTGCAGTCCAGTCCGTGCCTGTATACATTTGATGGGCAGAAGGTGCTAGCCAATAGCTGCATTGGCTGACAGCCAAGCATGGCTTGGGAAGTCACCTCCCCCCTCACCAAGCGCTCTCTGAAGATCAGGCGAAAAACTACGGCAATGGCTGTGAGAACTTCCGTTGTTGCAGTTCAGGAATGATTCTGGTAACCAGTCCGGATCGTTAATCAATTTGTGAAACTTGGCCACAGATCCCCTAGATTTGTTGGGCCACCCAACTCTTGATCCGTGAAAATAGTTACCTTTTTGCATCCTTAATTCAAGTAATAATACAAAAAATTACCACACAGTGTAAGGGCAACAGAAGGGCTTGGGACCACTTACTCTGCTCCTGGTTAAAAGTAAAATGACGGTATTTACGTGCATGCTGTAAGCGGCCGTGTAAGAAATTTATCAAGTTGTTCAGAAAGCAATAACCTACGAAATCCGGCTGCGGATGTGTCCATTTATGACCTAGAGTGCGATTTGGGTAAGGTGGGTAGTCAAAGAACGGCAAATCAACCGAGATGAGCCCATGGAGAATCTTAAATGTTAAAATGAGATCAAATCTAATTCTACGAAGTGCAAGAAGTTCCAGGCCCAACCTATCAAGACGCTCCTCATAGCAAACTTCGCGAAAGCCAGCTAAGCCTACGTTGAACGCACTCAAGGAGGTCAATGTCCCGTGCCAAATATGGGGACCAAACCGGGGTTGCATACTCGAGGAGGGGACGCACGAAGACCTTAAATGCCTAAACCTTCGCCATTTGATCCCCGGACATGAAGCATCAGTTAACCAAAGCACAATGGCGATATGCGGATGCACAGACCTTGTCACAGTGAAGAGAAGATTTCAGATTACTGGAGAACCGAACTCCCAGGCCGCGGACCTCGGTAAAAATTGGCAACTGTGTCTGTTCCAAAACATAATTACGATAAGATAAATGGTTACCCACATGGAAGGAATGGCACTTCTGAACTGAAAGTGGTAGTTGCCACACCTTTGACCATACAGCCACATTAAGCACCTGAGACTCTAGAAGTGTTGCAGAAATTCTTGTGGCTTCACAGCAAGTTTATGACTTGCTGTACTGTTAAAAATTTCAGTTATTTTACTGTTCATTCTTTATTCAGATTTGTTGGTCATGGGCCAATTTTATTTTGACACCACATTTTCTTTGCAATGTCAGCTAAGCACTCCCTGAGGGAAAGATTTAGCTAGACTCCATTCGTTATAGGTGACTGATTAAACGATGTGAATTGTTATTTTACGGTATGAAGAACTGAAAATAAATTAACAGCTCTTTACACTGGCATTTTACCATTTTAGTTTTCAGTGTGGTCGCCCTATTTACACTCAATGAGGCTGCAGCATGGTGAGCCAAGGCTTAGTAAATTAGTGAAGACCATTTCTTTGTGAAAAAAGTTGTGTATTATTTTAATTCTGAAAAAAAAAATACAACTGTACTACTATTTTGGCAATGATCACTGGCAGGCTTGTATTCAGTGTTTACTCCGCCGATCATTGCGATCATCCGGCTGTGCTTGTTTACGTTGTTCTTCGTCTCCAGAAACCCCTCACAAAGCTGGTGGTGTGCGTTGGGAATTGGGTTTTTCTTCTTCTTCCGCTTAGTGGCGGGTTGCCGTTTGACTAGAATGATGAGAACGGGTTTTTAGGCTCTCCTGGTCGTAAAATAACGTTTTGTCATTAATTGTTAATGACGAAACCGTTTTAAGCTACAATTTTCAACTTAAAGTGGAACTAGGGCTGCAAGGTCCTTTAAGAAATGTTACGACTAGAATTTAGACTTCAGATGATTTTACGTTAGCTTTAAATTGAAGAAAGCCAAAAACAGGTTTCGGTGACAACGTTCAGGTTTCCCTGACGTTTTTATTCACAAACTGTTAATGTTTTTTGACTGGGATAATGAGAAAGGGTTTTTTAATCTTTGGTCGGTCGTAATATAATGTTTTGTCATTAATTATTAACGACGAAACCATTACAAGCTATAATTTTCCACTTTAAAGTGAAACAAGGACCTACAATTGCCTTAAGAAATGAGACTACTGGAATTTAGGCTTCGGTTGATTTAACGTTAGCATTAAATTGAAGAAAACACAAACGGGTTTCGTTGACAACGTTCGGGTTCTCTTCATTTTGTATTCACAAACTGTGAGTGTTTTTTGATTTGTTAATGAGAATTTCGCGTGTTGCTACGTTCATGATACGGCTTCCGATTTTTTGTGTGTATTTTAATAATGGAACAGAGGACCATTGCATTTGTAATTTTTTTTGTGCCTTTTTTATTTCTCTTAAAAAGATAACTTTTTTTTCTCTACCACAAAAGTCAAGGGGGGGGGGGGAAACATAATTGGATTTTTCCTGTCACACCCATTACTAGAGGAAAGATCGTAAAAAAAAAAAGTCTCTCCAGCAGGTGGAGTCGAATTCTCGCCTTCTTAAAGGAAATGACCTAAAAGAAAATATCTTTCCTTATGATCATCGTTACATAGCACGTCTTCCATCCAGGATCAACGGCAACATTGCTGGCTTTGTTATTTTTCTTTTAAATCCTACACCCGTTAGTGCTGCCAGGAGTGATATAATGGAGGGACTGTAGGGTATGTTCCTTCCACGCCAAAATTTGTTCATAAAATACCTACTTTTTAAGTTCAAATGAGGCGTTTGCTATGAACCACTGATTCAAAGACCTTTTTTAATGTCAAAAAGAGTTTCGTCAGATCGTATGCCGATGTACAAACCAGCGTCCAGCTAGCTATCTAAGGCTAGCAAAGGCTAATATGTTAAATAAAGACCCCGATAGCCAAATGGATCGCCTCCAATTAACTGGTGTATTTATTGGTGTACCATAATAGCGTGTCGTGAACGATTCTTTGTATTGGCCGTGCTGCTACATTTTCCTTATTAACAAGAATTTCATAAAGACTGCTTATGCCTAATAATCATGAGCCCACAGCTTTCTGAGCAAACAGCACGACCGCGCAATGGTACTTTGGCAATACTGTGTCGCAAAAGCAGTAAACGTGGACTATGCCATTTTCATGCAGTGCAACACATTCGCTTGACACATTAAAATAAATGCAAATTTGTATGAACACAAGAGTTGAACAATCTTTTTTGATGCAAAAAGTTTTCTGAAATTTTTTAGGTAGATCTTCCACCAGAATGCTTACGTTTTACGTATCTCAATTTTTTCTTCTCAAACTGTGTCGAGGCTATCCCCGTCTAAAAGTTGATGTTTGAGTAGCTATTAGGAAACTGTTGAGGTCTCAAGAGTATTCGCTCGGTTCCTCGTAGCTGCGTGAATGAACTGATAATTATACAAATTCGACTTTCTCTCGTTCGACCAAAATACAAAGACTGTGTAATTTTTATGCAGATTACTCATACGTGGAATAACTGGAATGGTTAACGTATTTGTTTATTATCAACACTTTTACAATCATTATATTCCGTTTTCCGTGCGCATTATCGAAAGCCTGATTCTGTCCTATTTCTGCTGATCGCCGTGGACTGCTTCGAAGACCCGTTAATGGGTAAGTGAATCGCCACGTTTGTTGAGTAGCCACTATAATAATGATTGCATTAAATACTATTCCGAGATTTTCAGCGTTTCAACAATAATTACCGGACTATACCGAGCGTCGTTATTTGTTCGACGTAACTACCCGAATTTTCAATATGCTAACTTTACGGTGATTGTTGTCAGCGAAGCGACAAGATCAGCCGCCATTTTTTTCTCCGTTTCAGCCAAGGTGATTAGGGGAAAGGTGCAGCTGAGGTTGCAAAAAATATTCGAAAAATCGACATGCTCCGGGTATTCGGCTGACGAAGTATTTTTTATTTTAGTCCAAGATTTCGATGCATATTTGAAGAGAGAGCAACTATAGTCGAAACGACACTATTCCACCTGACGTCACCCTATCCCACAACGCGACGCATTTCCGTTTTTCACGTTCACCGGCAAATCCTGAATATTGCAATTCCTTTTCCGTTGTTGTTACCTTTTGCATACGGGATGTGTATGGTGTAAATTCTTGTTATCATCCCTAGATACGTATATAAGCACAGTATTTATTCATAAACTAGCGTAAATTAAGCCCTCCAATTGGCGGTGGCATGGGAAATGTAAATGTCTGCGTTTGCACTTCCTGTCTGACTATACACGCGATAAGCTACACTTGGTTGGTAATGCATTCCAAACCGAATAGAACCCCCTGTTGACGCAACTAGACAATACACCACGACGCCACGACTTGGTGTATTTCATAAACTTCTTAGTAGGGGCAGTATTTGCAGCAGCCCAGACAGGAGTTATTATACACATGAAGTTAGGGAAAGTAAAAAAAATTCGGGTAAAGGAATGTGCATTTGACAGTGAGTTTTACTTACCACGAACCCCTCAGGTCCAACAGCATGATTATGTAAATAGCAGTAAGCACAACGCAAGGGTAAAGTAAACACTCATACTAGACTCGACCCAAATCTCTGTCGGTAAGAGGAATGACGCAGTTATCGACAAGGCTGTTGCTCGAAACTATGGCATTTAGTCGGATGCCTTGGTCTCAGCATCAGAAATAAAATCGTTAGCACCAGAACAGAAAAAAAAAACAGGTTGGGAAGATCTTCTGCTGAAACAAGCCGTTTCTAATAGCGCTGTAAATCTTTCAAGCCACGGCGGGCTTTTTATGGGTGGCATTAAGGCTCGTGAGTTCTCAACGAAGCAATTCCATTTGCAGCAACCGTAACATTTCGTGTGGGTCAAGTATTTTTTGAATGGCGTTCGGAAGTTTCATAATATTTAACCTCTCCACCTGAAGTTTGAAACTCCATAAAGCGATTCCGTGTGCCAACAACTGCGTCCGGATCCGTTACTTCTGGCCAATTTACAATTGAGTTCATCTGCCATACGAGGTCTGGAATTGATAAAATCAATTGCTTGCCTGCTAAGAGTTAGTGCTGTCTGTTGTCAATTATCTGTCGTATGTTGCTGTTGCCGCCTGTCGGTTGCCATCAGTTGTTTGCTGCCGTCCAGTAATTTATTTAGTATACGCTTTATTTTTTCTTAAAGGTACATTCCTCCAGGTTGGCTTTCCTGTATGGCTCAGTTTTGCAGCATTACTCCGATGCGTGTGAATGTTGCAAAGGCATTCATTTTCCTGTTTTCCCCTCGTGAGAAACGGTTTTGTTACATTCACTGTAACCTATGTAAATGATGCAAAAGTTATTTCGCGCAGGATGCTCGAATATATATAGTGACGATAAGGTATGTCTTTTAAGTGATACGTTTATACAGAACGGCATTTACCCATCGAGGCGACACTGAGATGAAACCCGTACAGGCTTCTCTCGATGACGAATTTCATAATTTGGTGATTCTAAACCTTCATTCCTGTACGAAGGTCCGTAGCCCACGTTTTCCCACAACGCATTATTTTGTCATTTTCAGCCGGCTTAAACAGAAATTTCGGCTAAATTGCGGCTAGCCACAAATTTTGTGGCCTCCACCGGCCAACTATAAATTCGGCTGGCTGACGGCTAATTTTCGGCTAAATCGATCGAAAAGCAAAAATATCAACGACGAAACGAACTGCATGAGAAGATACCGAAATAGAAGGAGGAAGGGGACATAGGCCTAATGGCTTTCTAGATGAATCACAAATGAAAAAAGAAAAATTTGAGAAGTACCCTCAAATAAAAAATCAGAGCATTACCACTCATTTTTTTTTTAAAGTAATGCTTCCACAGCGAATCCACAGTGATGCTTCGATGCGTCCCAACTATTATTACTCGAACCCTAAAAACGAAACCGAAAGTAACCATGCATGCTAATGGCCACACTAATTCACGAACGCATAAGTTGCTGGCAAGCGAATATGGTATAACAAACTACGAAAAATAAGGCAACCGAGAGCAGCTTACCATTAGAGACAAATTACAACTAACATCATGACTGTTTCGTTTCATTTTGATGCATTAAAACTTCAAAATTTGCAGTTCTAGCCGTATTTTTTTCGGCGGCTAGGCCAGGCGGCTGTCGAAAATTATTCGGCGGCTGTTTCGGCTGACTCAGAAAAATGCGGCGTGGCGGCTAACGGCGGCGGCTGAGGAGTATAAGCATGAGGAGTAGTGTATGTAACTGAGCAGTTTATGCCCCAGACACATTTCAAGCGGCTATGTTGTATCAGGTGCAGGTGTAATTGCTAGTTGGCCTCTGCCTTTCTTCGAAATAAATTAGTTGCCACACAGTTGCCAGCTTTTAACGATGGAAAAACTATGTTTGATTTCGATTTGAATTCGGCCACAACGAATCACGTGGATCCACAGAAATATTATCGTAGAGTGGATGAAAATAGTTTTACTCCATGATATTAGAAAGCCGTGAAAAGCTTTTTAGGACATTCACACAAAGAAGAATACATCGGTTCATTTTAGGACACAAACAAAGCAACCTTTTCACGTCGGCCAAACTAGTGGCGATTCCACCAGAGATAATGTTAAAGAAGACACGTGGAGCATATATACGAAGATATAATCTCTGCAGTTGCTAATTCTTACCTCATCATAACAATGAGTTTTTCTTGTTAATCGCTATCTATTGAAAATTGGTGTTTGTTACCGTGAAGTTATTGTAGACTCATTGTCTTCCCAACTGTCTCTCCGTCCTTTATGAAGCGTTACGTGTCCGCCATTATTTTTCCAGTCCGATTCAAACCAAGAGTTACCAGGAAAGAGTAATCGGTAATTCAATCGATGAACTGGCGACTTTTTAACAGATTTGATGCGTTCCAAATTTTTTTCCAAAATACGTTGCTCGCTCGCACTGCCTCGCTCGCTGCGGCAAAATATGAACATCAGAAACCGTAACCAAAAACTTGTTCAGGCAGAGATAGTTTCCGTTTACGTATGTTCTGGTCGAAGTAAGGTAGCCATTAGCGCCTGTAGACATTATATCTTCATATATATGCTCCGCGCATCATCTTCATCATTTCCCCAGCAGATCGTCAGTGCAAGGTGACCTTATGGTTAACAGGACTACCTCATGTGCCAGAGGTCCCGAGGGACGCTAAGTATATAGTTTCCATCGCCATGGCGACGTTCAGGAACTTAAACTTGAGCAGTGACGCCGTGCCATCCGGTTTATTGATAACTGTACCCTCTAGTGGTAATCGTTGAAAGTAGGTACTAGTTTCACCCAAATATTTACTACCGACAGAGTAAGAGTGGCTTTACCTATTTACTCGACCCTGGTTTTGAATAACTCCACGAAGCTCCTTACCAAATTTGATTGATTTTACGAACAAATCCACAAAAAAGTATAGAATGTGTATGGAAAATTTGCAAAGAATCATCCAGTGGTTTCGTAAGTTATCGTGACAACAGACATAAAGAGACAGGCAAACTGACACCAGCCCAGGATGAGAAACTTCTCTGTTCCGCTTTGTACCATACACACGTAACTAAGATAATGCTATTTGTCTGGGTATATTACGTGCTAGGTAGTGGGGGGGGGGGGCATCCATTTTACAACCTGACTTGGCGAAAAGTTACGATCAAAGATTCAGTTTGGCTTGCAGCAAAATAGTATAGGATGTCACCAACTTCCTCTTTTGCTTCCTTTTTTCTTTATCCTTGAGAATAGGAGATTTTTCGCTCGGCCGAGTTCGTATGGCAAGTTGGCAATGTGACAAACGCGACTGAATCCAAGTAGCCTCTTTCTTTCAAGGCCCGCAACCGATTTTGAGACATCCGCTCTTATTCCTACTTTATGTCGTGAAGCATTTACCAAGTCTTCCGTAAATAACGTCTCCTGCTTTTGTGCTATTTTTTTTTTTTTTTTGTGTCACTGCTCATTGTTTACGGTCTTGGTTTCGAAAACGGCCTGGGAAAGTACCTGCATTTTGCTGTTTGTTAACTTCTTACGTGCCTTACATTTCGTTTTTTATTAATTCTGTACTATAAATTTCGATACATGCGTTTTAACGCAGCTGACGGGTGGAAAAACAAATTCTGTAAATTGAGTGATAGTGGGGTCTTCTGTCTGGGCCGCTTTTGGAATTTCGCATTTTTGCAGTTACAGGAATGAATTGATTTGATTTTTTATATTAAGTACCGTCTTTTCTTTGGCTTCAGTGAGAACTTCTTATTGGTGTGGGACGTTCTTTAATTGCGCCGCCATTAGTCCCTTTAAAGATTTTTTTGGGGGGTGGGCCCCCGGGGGGGGGGGGGCGAACATGGTGCGCCTCTCTGTCAACTACTAAATCATTTTGGAGTCAAGGTGCCCCCACTCAACTATTCAATTATTAAACAGTTTCGGAGGTCTAGCCATGGTGATTCAGTTTTCTTTTTCGTGTAAAAATGTATTTATTACTTACAATTTTTTTTATCGTTTAATTTTGTATTTTTTGGGCGCCGACCTCATGAAATTTGGTCCCATGTTACCTGATCCTAGTGGCTTTCTACCCTTGCCTTTTTTTTTTTTCTCTCCCTGGCTCTTTCCTCCCCCCCGGTGGGAATTGTAGCATTACTATGTTCCAAAGCAAGCAATTCAGGCAGGTGTAATAGTTTTTTTGTCGAATTGTTTTAAACCCCTTTTCAATTTGGCATTGAGCAGTTTAATTCGTTTCATAAACAGCTGGAATAATATGTTAAAGGTAATTCTACAAAAAAACAAGGTGTCAAAATTTTAAAACAGCCATTTTAGTGCACAAATGTAACAGAAGAACGCTTCGTAATTCATACTATTCCGTCATAAAGTTTCAGCTTAAATGTAAAACAACCAAAAATGCCGTGTTTCTGTGCTGGCACAGAAATCTGCCAAAAATATGTCTGCAAAGAAATGCACTCGTGTGTGCGGACTGCTGCGAAAACCACTGTTCTGTTGTGTAGAAATCTACCAATGTCCAAAGAAATGTCTGCGCAGAACTGTCGCCAACATGTGGACTGCTTTGAGACCCAATGTTGTTCATTTTTAGTTGCTTTGAGCTCTATGAAATTCGGCTGTGTGCCAGCTAGCCTTTCCTGTTCACTACAGAAATACCAACAAAAAAATGTCTGCACAGATGTGTCACTACGTACAGACCACTGTGAAAACGAATGTTCCTCACTTTGGCACCAGGAAAGTATAGCCTGTGTGCCAACCAACCTTTTCTGTGGGATAGAAATCTACCAAAGAAATGTGGTCCTTGTGCGGACTGGTATTAAACTAGATCCTTTATTTCTAGTTGTTTTACTTTTGTGCTGAGAAAGTCGCCTGTGTGCCGGCCGGCTTTTCCTGTAGTACAGAAATCGACCAACTAATGTGTCAACAGAAATGTCGCCCGCATGCAGACTGCTATGAAAATCGGTGTTCATCTTTAGTCGCTCTACTGCATTGCCATAAATACTGCCATGCCTGGCCATATGGTCTCTGCGGGTCTCCGATTCTGGCCCGATACTCTTAATGTTAGCCAGTACGAATATCGATGTCGGTATCGAGAAATCCTTATAGTTCTTAGTACTATTCTGGTGCCACGTAGCTTCAGCTACTTTTTTTTTAACCGCCACAAATAAGCACTATGTTAACCTTTCTCTTTCGTCCATATCCTTCCTTTCCGTTGGTCCCTGGCGTTCAATAACTACGTTATGTGCGCCTACCTAAAGCTTCACTTGCCGACAATCTGCCGGACTTCCATTAAGATGTCTTGGTTGGCCTGCTTTTAAGTAGGAGGATGCATGACAAGCAAGCATTTACAGATGAAAGCCCTTGAGATGGATGGGCTTAGCTTCAAGTTGAAAACCCCAATGGAAGAGTTCTTAAATTGGAATAGTACTTAGCCTGTTTGGGAACATCCGTATTCCCTTGGGGTAGAGGGAAGGCAACTGGGTGTAGCGAACCAACAAGTATTCAATGAAATATTTATAGTAGCAAAAGCCTTTCTACATCTGCTGATGGACTTGCATTAAGTTGATATGTCCGTATAGCAATTAAATGAAAGAGAACTTAATAGCACGCTTGATTTGGTTAAGTGTGACTGAGAAAGGATTCTTCGTTGGTTTCGTGGGGTATTTTATGTCGACGCTCAGGAAAACATGGTTGTAGAGAAGTATAGTTGCAATGACGTTTGCATAATTCTACGAGTTGCAGACGAGAGACAGTTGTGTCTAACACGCATATCGCTAACGTCAAGTAGTGCTGTGTCTTGCAATCTTTCTTACGCGATTTAAGGCATGCGCTTAGTCTGTAAAAAATACTAAAAGAAATACACTGGTAGCGCCTAAAAGTATGAGTGCCACCCCACCAAACCAAAGAAAATGCAGCTACATGAAACTTAAAAGCTTTAATAACAAGAAAGCCCTGCATTTCCATTTAAGCTGAAGCCCTGTATGATGAAAGGTATCTGCTGATAGATAGGTATCTAAACGGTGACGTATCCCTATTGTCCAACATGCCCAACAGGTTTGTGAGGGATCCCAAAGTATCCTGAGCAAGTGGCATCCTTGCCCCCGACCAAAAAGAAATCCAACGCATTTATACATAAAGTTAACCTGGAAATGGAATCGCTAAAAATTATCAGTCACTTGGCGAAAACTGTTAATGTTAAAGCACGAATTTCAAACAGTTATTCATAAAACAAGACGAATATTCTGCAGTTGTGTTGTTTAGTGACCAGCATCAACAAAGCGACTAAACTAACATTGCAACCGAAGGGGGTAAACTAAAAACTGGCTAAAACGTGTTAAAGAACGTCATGTGTCATTTTTGCGGGCTTGTTAGACTTACGGAATTACTTCAGCTTGGAACTGCAAATAAGTATGCGGTTGATGATTTCCAAGCTAACACTTCGATACGAAGTGATCAGGAGTAGCACATTCTGTCAGTTGATGGGTTAAGATGTCATTTAAATTTGGAGCAACAATGCATTGACATACGTAGCTCTCTGTCGATGTTTGCTGAAGGAGGTATTCATTGTTGAGAATTTTCATATTGCATCATCGAAATCAGTTTCAGTGAAAAATTCAAATGACAAGCACGCAAAAAAAATTTACATTGTTATAATTGTTTAGTGAGCTTGTCAACTCAGACATGCGAAGTAACATATAGGTACGATATAGAATTTCGATGTAAGCTTTTTAAAACCCAAGATAACGCTTTATCATCTTCCACTAGCTTTTGACTATGATGGCACCAAAAGTAGGCCTAACAAATTTCGGAGTTAAAAAAAAACTTAACAACATGGCCGAATACGCAGTTTAAGAGTTGGTAAACTTTTGCACCCTTCAAGATGGTGCTTAATTTATTTTATTGGGCACGTGTATTAGATGTGATAAAGTTTTAGTGAAAACTGTAAATACAGCACGCAGTCAACATGCATTTGGAAAAAAAAATGGTTCAGATCTGACAAGGACAACGAATTGTCACTGATAACACAGTAGTCTGTCAGCCTATATCAACAAACACCTGCCCCATACCTACCATAGGTCCATAGCTGGTTATCTTTTGACGCTGTCACAGTCGGTGCTGGTGCGTTATTTGTGAGTTGTTTTGGGTTTTAAAAAGCTTACAGCAAAAAATATGCTATGTATTTTACTTGGTACGTCTCAGTTGAGAAGCTTACCAAACAATTGGAACATTGTAAATGTTTTTAATAAGATTTGCTTTAGTTTCCCTGTAATTAAGATTTGGGCTTTAACGCCGAATAAAACGTATTGAAAAGGTTACCGATGAAAAGAGTCTGCGTGAAACACTCGCACAAGGTTCATACCGACCTGGAAAGTCAGGGAAAATCAGGGATATGAAATACGGTCAGGGAAAGTCAGGAAAAAAATGGAAAATTGGCAAAAAATCAGTGATAGGGATTTTTTTAGATTAAAAAAGTGGGGCAAGAAAGTAGTAGTTATTTTTAAAAAAATTGGGAAAAGTGGGCAGTTGCCATCCAGATGAAATTATGATGCCAGGCTTGCAAAGTGAGCAGTTGACTCTGTGTAATTAAAAAAATTTTTTAAAGTAGAAGTAGAAGTTTTGGTCAGGGATATTTGAAAAAAATAAGTCAGGGAAAATCAGGGATAGTCAGGGATATTCATTTTCAGATATGAGTATGAACCCTGTCGCAGTGTGGAAGTATAAGATAAACTGAAACAGAAAGGTTAAGCAGCGTTCAAACAGGGTCCACCCCCCTAGCATAGCGAGAGAACTCCTGACCTAGTATGCAGTAAGTCCTGGGTTCGAGTACCATTTGCAGCAGTTGTCTTTTTTTTCTTTTTCTGACAGGTACACCTTGTATTCTCACAAGATTGGTCCTTATTGCTGTATTTTGCTCATTGATTTAGCTCCAGTTGCTTCGTAATGTTGTTTAGGGTTCGGTTCCGTTTCTAAACCAGGGGGCCTAGTCTCGAGTTGCGGTTTTACCAAAAAGAGCGCCAAAATCATGGCTCGCCTATTCTATCGCACGTGACTTTTGATGAAACCGCATGCGATTTGAAAACGATCAAGTCGAGACTAGGACCCCAGTTTACAAAATGATTATACAATATGAAATTCGATTGCGTGTTCTTTCTGCTTTCTTGTGCCCTTTCTGCCTTTATGCCAGCCTGTTTCTGAAGGCTACGGTGAACTTGTCAAGTATTTAATACATATTTGATGCTTTCAGCTTCAGGTAGCATTCCTTTTTGTCGTTTTTAACTTCCTGCTAACTTTGTTTTCGATTCCTTAAAGTCAGCCGCAGGCGTTAGAGTAGGATGAGGCTGACCGAACGAACTTTTCTGGTGCATACAACAGCTCAAGAAGTAAAGCAAGTAAATAAAAGTATGGGTAAACTGCTTCGACGGTTCGAGGCTTTAAGTTGCTTTTGGCGGTAGTTATCTTAATTACTGGGGGAAAAAATGGCCTCCTTCACTTCTTTTTTTTGGTGATGTAGAATGGAAACGCCATGGGCCTTTGAGTATGTGCGTCTGCTGCCAAATGATGTACCGTTCCCTTTCCTTCGTGCTTTCTTCGTCTAGTTCAGTGAAGTAATGATCTGGGGCCAACATCCATAATCTGCAAGGCCCGATCAATAACCTGGCCATCATAATTTCTCTGAATTCGCGGTTGGCTTTTCCTTTCATCTGCCAGGAAATTGCCGTTCAGCGTTTCGTTTTCGGCGGAACTCCTCAAAGTAGTTGAAAACTTATTGGCCCAAAGGAGGAAACTGTACCGTCGTCCGCGTCTGACGTTTATTTAAAATGTAAAAAAGAGACGGAAACGGGTGAGGTGGTGCAGGTTGTGCTTACGAAGTTAGAAAAGATGTTAAAGTCGGCTAAGCTGACCCCAAAGCCAGATCGAACTAAAACTCCTACAAGGGGGTGCCAGTGATGATTTTACGCGTCCATGGATTGGATGTTTGTAGTAAAATATGGACGGCGGGCTGTTCTGTCTTTAGGTGCTGTTGTATATACCATGACGTTTTAGTATGTGTACTTTGCATTTACGTGTGCCACTCGTACGTGTCACACATTCTTTGTGAATTCAGTGGCTATTCGTAGCTAGAACGTGTACGATATGTCCCCTTTATATTGTGTGCCCCTTCCTCCATGGTGTTACGACTGAATTGTAGAATCTAGAATCCGAGCATGTTGTACAGTTGTACAGTTTAATTTTTAGAACTTATTTTTCTATTATATAATATAATAATAATAATAAATTTATTGCTCGAAGTTTAAAAGGCTCGAAGTTTTATAAATAAAAATTTTTTGAGAGCCGCAATACACACAATATTTTATACAACGAATAAATAATAAACTTAATACATAATAAATTACACAATATATACAAATACTTAATTATGTACAAAAAGGGATTTTTTTAATAAAATTAATTCACAGTAAAATCCACTGTTTAGTTATTTTAGTATTTTAATATTTAATACTTTTTTTCCTATTCAGCTGACAGTTTTCTGTAATCACCACCTTTAGTTTTTATAAGAATTTGCGAATACTCGTTTAATTTTTTTTCAAAATTCTTTTGCTTTGATAGTTTAATATTTTTGGGTCCAATTTATTGAAAATGTTTGCTATGTAATAGGGTTTGTTTCTGAACCCGTAAGCATTGTTCCACTCCGGTATTCTATATTTCTGCGGTTTTTTTCCGTAATCGTATGCTTTTATTGTCATCACAATTTGTATGTGTATTCATTTACGTATAATTCTTTATTATTACCCACACAGTCTCGTAGGTCTGTAATTTTTTTTTATGGTATTTTTAATATATAATTTTTTTTTCACCTTCTTTCCCAAACAGTACTTTTACTATCTCATTCTGCACTCTTTGCAATCTAATAATAATAGGCAAGCACCAGTTTGTTTAGTATAAAATTGAAAAAATTAATCTGAGGACAAGTGCTAAATAATCAAGTGTGAATCGGAGCTTGAACAGGTTTGGAGGTGCACCCTAAGCATGGAGGTGTGCACCTAAGGGTTGGAGGTGCATCAGCGCACGGTTTTGGAGGTGCACTCTAAAGGATCCGGTGCTTTATGATGGCCTGGAACCAGCTAATAATTGTGGTTGACAAATTCCACAACTTAAATAGTTATTCGTTAGGAGGGATGATGACCAACATGGAACTCTACTACACAAATATATGAGAAGTTATCGTAAGAATTGGGATCACTTATTAATTGAGTTATTAAACATGTAAAAAAAAAAGAGTTACTACACATTGGAACTCTACTGTTTGTGGGATATTATAATTTTGACTGAACTTAAAGGATGATGCTATTGGGATCTATGACTTGGTAGACCATCCGAATTACATGTGTGTCGAAAGGAGTTGGTTTGGTACGGTACGGTATCGGTATTTTGAAAAAAAATCAACAACGTTACTTCGGTATTATTTTATTTCATATCATTTCAAACAACCTTTGTCTTGTGTGAACTTAGCATGTTGCATTGATTATTTTTCGGTATTTTAATCAGCATTTCCATTTACTATTTCAAATCGATCCGACCAGGTTCACTATGCAGTTAAGATGGATGTGGAAAATTGCACTGGAAATATAACACGTTAGGCAACTATAAAAAAAAAATTGCGTGTTTTGAGTAGATTTTTAACCCTTTTAAGCCCAATGCTATTTGTAGTTTTCCCATTGATAACGTCCGTGGCCAAAACATATCTGCTGTTAACAAGTTGCATGGCTCAGTAAAATAAATTATAGTAAAATAACTAAGCGGTGAAGGAGTATAACAAATTGCAGACGTAATTGTAAAAGAAAGTATAGTTGGGAACATCACTCTTTCATATCATAGTCTAACAAAAAGGTGCCAAGTTCGACTACAAAAATGCTAATGAAAATGATCACTTTATGGCAACCTTAGTTGGTTATTCCAATAGTTATTCTTACGTACAGCATCTTTACGACTTAGTAGTTTAAAGCCGCTTTATTTCCTCAATATTGACGATCGACGCCATTGCTCTTGACGTCCTACCCATCGCAGGCGGCCATCGTGGATTCTTTCCTTGCTGGCTGGTCGCTAGCGACGTGTGTGCGCCAGCTACTACAGCAATTACCTTGACTGTTTTTGAATGACGTCACGTGATAACGGTCCCCACACGTTCAAGGGTCACGTGCGACAATGAACCAATCACAGCTCGCGATAGTGAAGCGCCTGCAAAACGACTTTAAAACGGAAGCGTTTATTCGAGGGAAAAGGCAGTGAGTGACGTTTCGGTAGGTCGGGTTACGGTCAAAAATCGATGCTTGGAATAAATACTTGCATAAAATAATACTGTAGCCTTCAGGAATACTGATGTAGTGGTTCCTGAGCTCTTTATTCTTTGCCCGGTTCATAAACTTTGAAACCTTGAACATCTTAAAATATCAGACTATTATCATTTACGGCAAAACCCTGAAAGAAACTTGCACGAGACGAAAGATATAACGACCGAAGTAAGCCTTCTTGAAGAGTTGCCTTTTTAGTAGCTAGGGTGGCGCCACAGGGGACAAGGAGGGAGTGAGCCACCCCACCCCTTCCCACGGTCGGGAAGTAACTATGGTTTTCGTCTGGGAACATCCGGAAAACATGGTCTACATGACGACATAAAATTCGCACAAATTTGGGGGAAAAACTGAAAATCGAATTGGCCGTTTTGTTTGCTAGTATGATTTTCACCGTTGCTGCCCAATCACCACCATGATTAGGAGTGGTCTTAGTTAATGCAGAAAGGTCAACTAAATATGTACGAAACAAAATTTGTTGTAAGGATTTCAGCTAAGTTTTCGTCGTTTTCGCGAAGTTCACTGATATCACGAATCACGAATTTGATAAGTTCGTGATTCGCGATATCAATGAACTTCGCGAAAATCGTGCACAGTGGCTAAACTGAACATTGATTCGTTACTCTTTCGTCTGTTAGCCCATCAACGCCATGATTTAACAGGCATCTTAATTATGAGACACATTCGGGATGCCAACACTTGACCAGTTATCCCTAAAAGGCGCAGTACTGATTTTCAAGTCCAACGTACTATAACGCAAATTTTGTGAAAAGGAGCAGCAGCAGCAGCCCACTGATCCGAGTGCCGGCATACGAACCTAGAGGAATCAGGGTCAAATCCAGTCCCTAACCAATACGGGACTTAATTAAAGTTAGTTAAAGATATACATAATTTGTCAACTCCTAAATTAATTTAATTTGTAAGTACAATATACTAAAAAACAAAACAAAAAAACGGAATTAATTCACATTTAGGTGTTTACGACCTCTCATGCTGATGAATGTCTTAAGAAAAACAGCTGAAATTGCTTAATATGTTGCAAACATATTCTTGGGAAGCCAAAAATAAGCCCTCAAATAGCGTAGCACGGTTATTCTGCAGACGATAATAGTTTATGACTGCTGCAAGCATGTATGTGTGTTGCATAGCGGCATTGCAAAATTGAGTCTGTCAATGCGCAACGTGAACTGTGTGATGGGGATCGGAAAATTGATACTTGGTGATCTGCGAAGCACAGTCGTCGTCATTTCTAATCAAATTGGACACCGAATCGAATCGCACAGCTTAAGAAAATCGTTAAAAACAATAGGATATTACTTTCCGTCTAGGCCAAATTAGGCATTTTAAACTGATACCCCTGCAAAAGAAAAATGCGCAATTTTTCCTTGACAGGCCTACTTCAAAGAAAATACAGTCAGTCACAAAGCTTTATTCAAATACCGTTATCCATCCCCTTGTAGTTATTTCATTTTCAGATGTGGTGAATAAAAGATATTCTGTTACAAATAGGATTAGGTTCATCCTACGACAAATGAGACGTTCGCATGCATTGTCAATGGAAATACGTTTGACGTTCGCGCGTTTTGTCATTGGTATACGTTTGACGTTCGTTGGATCCCTTGCTGGAACACGTTCAGCCAAGGCCGGTTGGGATAGAAACTCTGGGGACCGGAAGTAAAAACTGAAGCATCTATCTTTGCTGGCCTTGGATGAGCATGTATTCTCAACGTTCTGCGCCAGTATAGGTGACATCAAGCCAGATTTACACGTTACCTTATTTCGTATTGGGTGTACGGCCAGGAGGCAAATGACTTCGGCTAAAACTTAGAATGTTGATTGTTCGACCTGACCGCTACCCGTTTGGAAGGGTAATATTCCTGACAAGTTTATATTCCCCATAACTTTAGATTCGAGCAACTATAGGCGTAAACCAACATAATTCTATCCTAAAATTGTACATAAAATGCGTAAATACAGTCTAAAATAAAATTAGGTAATCTGCACCGCAGAGCACAAAGCAGGTCCACAGTGCCTTATTTCGAAGCTACGTTATTTTGGCTTCCTCTTTCAAAGGATAAAAACTGCACAAAAAACCGCAGCAAATTGCATGTTGATCATGACGTGTAGCGAAACAAGCTTCTCTCTCTTTCCATGTGGTGAGCAACTTGTGGTGGCGATCTGCAGCTGCTTTCGTTTTCCGCTTTTATCCTTTAAAACTGAAGCCAAAACTGCATCGTTTTATAATGTAAGGTGCTGCTGTCAGGGGCGTTGTGGCACGGGAGGAGGGGGATACGTGCGCCCCCCCCCCCCCCCCAACTCTTCCCGATTTTCCCAAAATAAAGACGGTTTTGGCTTGTGTGCAGCTGGTCGGCCGCTTGGCACCAGCCCTTCCTTTCAGAAAATTGGTAATTTGGGTTTTCCAGTTGTCTCAAACTCACTAAAATTGCTGAAAATGCGTGACCTTCCCCCCGTTGGGGGAGCTTCCAGCGCTCCCCAGACTCTGTAGCTGGA
>JAHWFP010043209.1:33828-53506 GCA_023313725.1 Lithobius niger | reverse complement strand
GATTGTGAAGGTCCTGCGACTAACATAAAAAATGGTGTTTCAAACTGCAATGTCGCTGACATTTATGTGATTAGTTGTGTTCGCTATAATATCATTAATAATGCCTACTGAACGGTTGTTTTTCAGATGAATACAGAGAGAAATTCGCTGGCCCGTATTAGTTTTGATGGCCGACCAGCATTCAGGTTTCAAATTCTGAATTATATAAGTCGCGTTAGTGAAGTTCCCTCTACCTTCACCTTCTTCTTTTACAGCTAGGAGATAAACTTCAATGCACGCAGAAAATGTATAAAGTAATGTGAGTACGAACAACGCAAATTTAAGTCGTTTTTCTTCCATGTCTCAATAGAAAATGACACTTCTTCCTTCCAGTTACAAGATTTTGTCAACTTTTTACAGATCAGTTGGTTTCAAAGAGGCCTTACTTGCAAGAATAATAAAAAAAATCGGGCAGTTTCCTTATTTTTATGCAATTTCCGTTCTTGCGACATTGGTATATCGGTAGGTTTCCCATGTGGAGCACTTTTTCTTAATTTCTAGTATTTTACTCTGTCAACCCTGCTAGAATCGGAGGTTCCCCCTCCTGTTTATCAATTTCCTTAATGATTTAAGTACATTTCCATTCTCGGTGGGCATGCTAAAAAAAAAAGGAGGTTTCCCCTTAAAAAAAAATCAGAAATCTTAATTTTTGGATAAATATATCAGAAACAAAACCTGACGAGATCATTTCCTAAGTGGAACTGTAAGGAGGCGCACGTCAGACGTATGACAAACAGAAGTGTATAAGGTGAGTGAGGGCCCCTTTACGCCTAGTATATTAGTTTATCATTATTATAAGAAAAGCACTCTTGTTAATTTTTTTTATAAGGTCAAAGCATTGACTCTTAGATTTCCGTCATTTATTTTAAATTCCCGAAAACGTAGAGTTGCAGTAAACTTTAAATTTGTATTGGTTTGCTATTTTTTTTATTTCATTCATTCTCTCAGCCAGTGTCTAAATCTTGCCGAAACGGGTCCAAGAAGAGAACCACATCTGGGATATTAGCCTCTACACGAAGCGTAGTATTTATTAGACAAAATGGAGTCTGTCTGCTTGCTTATGCGGGGGCGGGTAAAGCGTTGAGTAGAGGCTATACGTGTATAGGGTCCCGCGCAAAGAGAGACTCGCTGCAATCCTAACGGATTTGGGCGGTGGGTCGGAATAACTGCCGGCTCCTTGAAAATTAACCGCCAAAATGGATTATTCATTACAGTGCTAATGGGGAAAAACGGGCAAAACAAACAAGCAAACAAGGCAAAAAGTGTGTTCATTTGTCTGATTACTACCCACAAAGTGATAAACCTTCAATTCCGCTGAAAAACTTGTGGATTAGCAACGAAAAATGGATTGCGAAAGTGAGCGTTTCCTCTAGAAAACAAGTGAACATGGATTTAAAAAAGAAAAGTGAATTCCACGTGAGTACAGAATACTTGGCAATGGTTGGTTTTTGCGAATTTTTATTTATTTATTTATTTATTTGTGAGCGAAAGTAGGCTACATACGCAGGCGCGCTGTTTTTAGCGTGAAACACAAGTGCGTGTGGCCGACTTGCCTTGCGAATAATAATAATAATGTTGGCAAAAAACGATCAGTTTTCAAGCGGATTCTGAGGTGCCGCTGTTGAAAATGCTGCGAAATTGTACGTTTATTGCGTGTTTTTAATTATTCGTTAGCCTATAGCTAGCTATGCAGTCACGCTGTCGGCGTGGAAGCCAATGCATATTGCCTAATTTGCTTATCGAATAATGAAAACGGTAAGAAACGGGTTATTTTGCGAGCAGATTTGAGATGTGTTTCTAATAATTTGGACGCCTAAAATCCACGTCGTTGGTTTGTGCCCCGTGCCGTGCCGTGTCGGCGAGCCAACGCGACGGCATACTTGCTTCGAGCCCCGCGCTACCCGGCCTAGCTAGGCCTATTCCACGGAAAAAATGCTGCGTTGTTTGCTTTTTTGTTTGTTCGCCTGTTCCTCCTCCTCCGTTTCTAGTGAGCACTATTTTTATTATTTACACGGCTTAATTTCCAGCCATCCATTAAAAAATCACACGGTTAGGGACAGGAGTGGCATAAAGTGTCGAGCGGCGGCGGGAGGGAGTAACACAAAACGGGAGGGAAAAGCGAGCCTGCCTGGCTGACTGGCTGGCTGCCTGCCTGCCTGCCCTGACACTATCGATGAAAACCGGAAGTGACGTCGTTACCCCATTTTTATCACGTGACCGGAAGTGGGGGGTAATGACGTCACTTCCGTCAGGATTTCCGGCTACAACCCAATCGCGTTCTTACCCTACTATTTACATACGTTTGAACTAATGTCGCAAAACTGAGTCATGCAGGAAAGCCAACAGGGATTCTTTTTCCTTTAATTTGTTGCCTATTACCGCATTCATTTAACAGAAATGGGAAATTAAACGTAAATCAATAACGGTTGCCTAGCAAACAGCGTTCGGCGAGCGAGAAGGCATTGTTGCATAAACGCGCCCTCTTTGCAGTGCGAGTGATGGCGCAGAGGAAGCTATTCAGCTAGTAGTGAATGGCTAGGTTTGATACCAAATTTAACGTTGGCCACGCCCTATGTTAAATCCTATAGGAAAAAAATCACGGCGTGGGGTCTGACGTCACAGCCTGTTGGAGGGTAGGGGAGGGTGGGGAGGGGTATGGAGGCGTGGGAACGAGCGCGGGTGCGTATAGGGAGTGCGTGGGCGGTTGGGCGGATGGGGGGTGGGTGGGAGGGTCCCTTAAGGTTGGATTCGAGGGGTTCAATGACCGAAGGCGTTTTTTGCGCACCCCTGCTCGGTATTGGTAAATTGGTATCGATTATCGGTTTTTTGGGGGGTGGTTCGGGGATCGTGTTTTCGGTTTCGTTTTCGAACGCGGGGGGGGGGGGGGGGCCCCACCCCGGGTCCCCCCCCCCCCCCCCCATCTCCCGTTCGTTATTTTTGCTACTTTTTTTTCGTTTTCATCCATCTGAAGGGGGTGGAAAAAGTGCCTTCTGCTACCTTTTTTTTTCGTTCTCAACGTGAAGGATGGTGGAAAAGTGCCTTTTGCTACTTTATTTTTTTTTTCGTCAATCTGGAGGAGGGTGGAAAGTGACGTCATTAACCCCACTATTTTTTCGTTCTCAATCTGAAGGATAGTGGAAAAGTGCCTTTTGCTACCTTTTTCTTTCGTTCTCAATCTGGAGGATGGTGGAAAAGTGTCTTTTGCTACTTTTTTGCATCCTTTTGCTACCTCCGTAACCCCCACTTCCGGTCACGTGATCAAAGTGGGGGTGTCAGTTCCGGTCAGATGATGAAAAGTGGGGGTAATGACTTCACTTCCGGTTTTCATCGATCTGGAGGAGGGTGGATAATGATGGGTAATGACGTCACAGGGTGGGGTGTGACTATGACGTCATACCTCCACTTTATAGTTTTCATCGATCTGGAGGATGATAGAAAGTGCTTTTTGAGAATTTTTCCGTCCTTTTGTTACCACCCAGTTGATAGGACGCAATAACTACATCGTGTTGCTAGACAAAACTCCCAAGTCTCTAAAGTTTTGTTGTATCATCCTCTTTTCATTTTTGGTTATAATTTCTATCTCCGTCAATCCTCCTAGAATTTCCATAATTTCCTCTTCATGATCAACTCTTTCCCTCAACAATAATCCTACCAAAACTCTCAGCCTATTCACTAACGCATTCGGGTTGTTGCAATCTACTTCATCAGACGCTGTTTCGTTCAACCTGATTCTTTCGACTCCAAATTATCCGGCTCGTCCGACCTTGATTCATTCATTTCCGATTCGTTCGTCCCAGATTCGTCCGGTCCCGATTCATCCGACCCAGGTTCTTCCGAGCCCGATTCATTCGACTCCATATCATTCGACCCCGATTCGTTCGACTCCGATTCGTCGTAATCTTTTTTATCTTCTATTTCTTCCAGCCAACCACTTTTCTCCTTCTTTATTTCCTCCCAAATTGGTTTGATAACACCACGTACTTGTAACCACGATTCGATTTGAGCTTTCCAAAGTAGGGGTCGTAATTTCGATATAAGGCATTACTGTCTTTCAGAATCGAGCCGTATGATGCCAAGACTTCGGGGTCGTACTTTTCGTACTGCAAGACTTTTTGAGTCAGTAAACTCCACAGCTGATTTTTTCCTCGGTACTTCTTTCCTTCCAACACTATGTCGTTCTCCCGTATTTTGATAGTTTCGTTACCAATCAATGAGGTCTCCCGTGTCCATGTTGTACCTTAATCCAAACACATGATCGTTTTCTTACGGCATTTTGAAAAATCTATGCAAATAATATCTCGAAGTCTGCCCCAATCTGTGGCACTTCAAATGAGCCTTTAAAGAGCGAAACGATGCTGGAGGAACTCGTCTCACACCCGATGGAGGGGAACGGATCCGTTTTGATGCATTAGGAACGTAACCCTCGTGTTTCCGTTTTTTATGGTTGACTTCCCCATCATCTTCCACGTCATCTTTCTCCTTCACGTGGGTTATACTTTCTAACGGACCAATAATGGGTCGCTCATCTTTTTTTCCCCGTACGGTCACTCTAAACTTTTTTACCAGTTTCTTAATCAGGTCTGATTGTTTATCTTCCATTTTCTCCTTTTTTTTTATAAACGATAATGAGGATCTAAACTTTCATTCGAGTGGTTGTTTTCATCACGATCTACACCCGTTTTCTTACCTCATCTAAGGTGTTGATCGAGTATAAACCCCAACGGAAACACTCAAAATATGAATGTTATACACCGTTTAATCACACGTTGGTATTTTGGCTACTATTTACACCCGTTAATACTCTGTTTCATAAGAGTAAAGAACCTATTGCGAACCTTCAAAATACTAAAGGATAAACGTATTATAAACGTTTTAAACTTGTTCCCACCACGATCTAGATTCATTTACTGTATATATTAAATCCCCACACACGAATTAGCTGATATGACAGTAACGTGAAGTTGTTCATATGACATTATCGTGAAGTTGCTTATGTGGTATAAGCGTAAAATTGCTCATATGGCATTAACGTGTAGTTTCTCACATGACATTAGTGCGAAGTTGCTCGGATGGTATTATTGTGAAATTGCTCATATAACATTAACGTGAAGTTGCACATATGGTATTAGCGTGAAATTTCTCATATGACATTAGCGTGAAGTTGCTCATATGGTATTAGTGTAAAGTTTTTCATATGGCATTAAGTGAAGTTTCTCATATGACATTAGTGTGAAGTTGCTCGTATGGTATTATCGTGAAATTGCTCATATAACATTAACGTGAAGTTGCGCGGTATTAGCGTGAAGTTTCTCATATGACATTAGCATGAAGTTGCTCATATAGCATTAGTGTGAAATTGCTCACATTTGTATTAGCATGAGCTCATACAGTATTAGCTTGAAGTTAGTCATATGGCATTACCGTGAAGTTGCTCATATGGCATTAGCGTGATGTTGCTCATATGGCATTAGCGTGAAGTTGCCCACCAGAAGTGATGTCATAGGAGGTATCAAAGAGCACTTTCCCACCATCCTACATACTGAAGAAAACCAGAAGTGACATCATTACCCCCACTTTCATCGCGTGACCGGAAGTGACGTCGGAGTAATGACGTCACAGAGGTAGCAAAACGACGCAAAAGGTAGCAAAAAAAAACTTCCCCGCCATCCTCCAGATCGACAAAAACTAAAAAGTGGGGGCCATGACATACAAGTCATTTTTCGTAATGTGAAAGCTCATATATCATTTGCACTCTAGAGACTCCTTTCCACCTTTAGTGACGTCATAGCCCCAATACCTGGGATATCATTATCCCCACTGTGACATCACAATCACGTGACCTGTGACATTACAAGTAGATGTGATGACGTCACAGAGGTATAAAAGGACGCAAAAAGGTCCCAAAAAGCACTTTCCGCACCATCCCCCAGATCGATAAAAACTAAAAATTGGGGGTTATTGCCACGCCCCCTTCCCCTTGACATAGTCACGTGAACGGAAGTGACGTCATTAACCGCAGTGTGACGTCATAAGTGCGGGTCACGGAGGTAGCAAAAGGATGCAAAAAAGTAGCAAAAGGCACTTTCCCACCATCCTACAGATCGATGAAAACTAAAAAAGGGGGGTGGGTAACTTCCCACCTTCCTCCAGATTGACGAAAAAAAATAAAGTAGCAAAAGGCACTTTTCCACCATCCTTCAGATTGAGAACGAAAAAAAAGTAGCAAAAAACGCTTTTTTCACCCTCCTTCAGATAGACGAAAACCGGAACCCCCCACTTTTCATCACGTGACCGGAAGTGACGTCCCCACTTTGATCACGTGACCGGAAGTGGGAGTTTCGGAGGTAGCAAAAGGATGTAAAAAAGTAGCAAGACACTTTTCCACCATACTTCAGATTGAGAACGAAAAAAAAGTAGCAAAAGACGTTTTTTTCACCCTCCTCCAGATAGACGAAAACCGGAACCCCCCCCCCCCCACTTTTCATCACGTGACCGGAAGTGACGTGCCCACTTTGATCACGTGACCGGAAGTGGGGGTTTCGGAGGTAGCAAAAGGATGTAAAAAAGAAGCAAAAGACACTTTTCCACCATCCTCCAGATTGAGAACGGAAAAAAAAGGTAGCAAAAGGCACTTTTCCACTATCCTTCAGATTGAGAACGAAAAGATAGTGGGGTAATGACGTCACTTTCCACCCTCCTCCAGATTGACGACAAAACAAAATAAAGTAGCAAAAGGCCCTTTTTCACCATTCATTCACATTGAGAACGAAAAAAAAGGTAGCAGAAGGCACTTTTTCCACCCCCTCCAGATAGATGAAAACGAAAAAAAGTAGCAAAAAGCACTTTCCGGCCATCCTCAAGATCGATGAAAACCGGAAGTGACGTCATTACCCCCATTTTTATCACGTGACCGGAAGTGGGGTAAGGACGTCACTTCCGTCCGGATTTCCGGCTACAACCCAATCGCGTTCTTACCATACTGTAAATGTTGCCAACTGCAATCTCATCGGGTCGCACGATATACCGAAAGGATTTATGTCCTTTTAAATGTATTATAAATAACAACACGGATAAAGAACAAAGTGCAACAGTCATTTTAAGCATTGCTACAACACTGTTGCCATTTCACGCTATTTCCAAAATTTGCTATTCTCGCTGAAAAAACAGCTTCTAGCAGTGATCAAATATCGACGGCAAAATTCTCGTAGCGAGAATTCAAAAGCCAACATGGCGTCCATTCCGGGGTTTTCGAATCGAAGACAACTCATAGAATACCGGCATTCAGAAAAATCTGTCCGTCGTCTTGTACAGTAGTAAAAATTGTTTTCTAGTTAGCATAAATCGACGCTGTCATGTTGCATGCTTCATACGTCGTGTCGCGAGGCACGAGGAGGAGATTTGCGTCTGCCCTGTTGCCATGGTTACTACGTATAGACAACTTGAAAGCCACATTCTTCGGTAAAGAAGAGAAGCAGCCAGCAGATTTAAGAGTAAGAGTAAGCGAGAAATTTGTCGTTGCGGAAACGAGCCGTTACTATGCGCTCATTTTGTTTGAATTGGTTTAATTTTAGTTGGAAATAAATTCAGCTAACTTTATCATGAGAAGAGCGTAAGAAGAAAAGGAGGATACGAGCATCAGAAGGATAAGAGCACGTGAACACGTTGGTTATTTGCTCCAATACTGTGGACAAATCCGGCCTTATTTTGGCCGATAATATAGAACACAGCAGAAAAGCTACAGACATAAACCCGGTAGCTAAAGTTTTTCATTTAGTGATCGGGACCACTAGCCTTATAGAGAAGGCTCCTTTACCGCTGCTAATAAAAATTGGCCTAGACATCCAACGGTAAACACAATATGTCCGATAATATTTTAAGTACGAACATCATCCTCAAACTCGTGAATTTCATGCAACAAAGTTCCCTTGCGATGACATTTAACCAAATCAGAACAGAATTGCGAACACTATCGTGTCCCAACCCGACAAACATACAGACACATAAAATTTAAATTCAGTGTAGTATTTGATCTCGCTGGCTTTCCTCTTTCGGCCAACTACAGATTGATTACTTTTGCCGTAGACTATAATCCGTACGCGATTTGTAAACTGGGCATGGCTTAAAAAAATATCGATTGTCCACTCCAGTACAACACCACGACTAGCAACATGGGTAAAAAAAACTGCCAGTGCAGTAGTCACAAAATGGCGTCTAATAACGCTTCTTCAATCGGAAAAAGAGGTAAAATGATTCACGGCCAACTAGGGAAATTATTTGGAATGTCTATTGTTATCTGCGAAGCATGGAACCTTGGACGAATAGTAAATACATACATTTTTTCAAAGATTTTATGGCCCACAGCTCGATATTGGAGTAGGGGGGGGGGGGAACCCTTTTGCCCCAACATCCTTAGTACGCCACTGCTGAAAAGGCTTCAGTCGTAAATTACGACAGTAAGTGGAAAGATAACCGAGGCTAAAATGAGATTCGGTAAGAAAAAAAAGTATTTTCTTTTTTTGGAATCCAGCCTGAAATTTATCTTATACCCCCTCCCCCCATATATTTTTTATTTGTCTTCGATTCCCCCCGATTCCCTATTGATGGAGAAGACCTGTAATAAAAAAAAAAGTTTACATTAAAAAATTTGTCATCAAATAACAAAACCATGATCGCGCACAGCAAGCCAAGGTGCGGTCTATAGATAGCCACAAGGCACACCGACTCCCCGAAAATGTACGCTACAATCAAGCTGCTCGCGAGCCACGCCCAGTTTACAAATCGCGTACGGAGTATAAATTTATCCAGGTTCATCCCCCCCCCCCCCAATCACCTATTGAACAGTGCCGCACCCAAAAATTTTGTTGGGGGGGGGGGCAAAGAAATTAAAGATGCGGTGCGCCAAATTCAGCTAGGGGGTCTGGGGAAAGCTGTGAGCTTCCCCAGCGGGGTCAGGAGCAGAGCCCTGGAAGACAACAACTTTTCGCCAGTTTTTAGCATCTTTGAGACACCTGGAAGACCTAATTTTAGAAATTTTTTAAGTCGCAGTAAACTTCTCGCTTGTTTATTTTACAATTTTTTTTTATTTGGTGTCGGGGGGGGGGGCCCTTCCCCCCCCCCCCCCTTGCGTGCGCCACTGCCACTGAAGGCTTCCCACACCCAAATAAAATGTTGCATGCGAAAACAAACATGATATTTTCGTAATATTCGGAAACGAATGCGTTAATCAATTCTGAATTGCCCATGCAGTCTTTGTTCATGAGGCACTTTAACTTTAATAACATTTACATCTGCGGTGCCAATTGGCTGCGCAGCATACAATATTTCAGATTACAACCTAGTTAATACAATCTTCGCAGGAAAGCAAATAAAGGCAACAGCAAAACCAATGCAGTACACAGTACCAGGCAAAACACTCAACAGGGTAGCGCACACAGGCAAAATAACAAGTCATCAGAGCGTGAAACGTTCTGAACAAGTAAATGCTTTCATGAAAATCATAAATCCCCTCCAATTCAAACAAGCTATATAAATAAAGAAAAATATCTTCCTTAAACCTTTTTTTTTTATATTGATTAAATGAGAATGGCATAGGAACTAAAAGCAAAGGCGGTGCTGGTGTCCTCTTGTGGAAACCAGCTTCTAAGGGGAGGGGGGGGGGGGGGGGGCCCCCGGCAGAATGGGTGAAGGAAGCGTCCGAATTTAATATATAATTATTAATTCCTAGGGAACAATATATTCAACATAGCGACCTGTTTCCCTATAAAGAAGTGCGTTCAAAAACGCAACACCTATGCCCCTCTCCCTATCTCCGAAAGTATCATCAGTAATGTAATGCGATGTAATGTAATCACAATTTATTGGTGAATAATTGGCGAATAATAAAGCTATTTTTTTCCCCATCTAAGTACATTGGTATTAAACGTACTTACTTTCGAAGCGTAGCATTTGTCATTATCGGAAATGCAACTGGGCCTAAGATGAGTTTATTCTTAACGTTAAACGTAAACATTAATTACTTACGTGGCCGTTAATGTGTTCAGTGATCCAAAAGTAATCAAGACAACTGCGAGAACGAAACGATACGTCGACCAGCCTTTGCAAGCATTCTTAAGTCCCATTTTATAAAAATTATCACTACAAAAAAAACCCGTTATTTTATACTTATTACAAACGGACTAACGCCATTGTAGCATATATTTATTAAATTTAATGCTTACCATGCTGACTTAATAAGCCAGTTGCTAAGGCAGGGCAGTTTTACGCACCTCGATGCGTTGCTAAGAGGAAACGGAAGGGGTTCAATCACTGATTTGGTACAATTGTCTGGATGCCTACAATCGTCAGTGTACATAATTCCAGATTTGCCCAAACAGAAAGGAACTCTCTGTAATGACAACTGAGAATGTTTCGCAAGACCAAAGACCACGCCACGAGGTCCATTCAAGCCAGTTTTTAACTTTCTACGTCATCGTTGGTAAATCAAGCAAATTCTTCAAAATGTAACTACACTACTTGGGAGTATATACTCATAGATTCTTGCATATAACATCTCTTTGGTCGGCGGTTTCATAACGTCATACGCAAGACATGCGGTACCTTCCTAAACGACCGAACAGAACGAACCAAACGCACGACTGTTGGTGACAGTTTGGCTCATTCCCTGCTAATAGCCGTGTTGATACGGCTTGATTGGCTTGATTGACGTCAACTATCGTCAGCGATGAATCTGTTTCCGACAAAACTCCAAACCTCCACCACCGGAAACCACCTCCCTCAGATGGTTCGCAATTTAGCATTGCTCTTCCCTGGTCACATCGATTAGCCAATCCTGGTCAAATCCATTACCCAGATCTGGTCGCGGTGAAGGTATGACGTACCGAATACTCTGCTGAGCTTGTTGAGCCGTGTTGTAGTTTAGGAAGGTACTGAACGGCTGACGCAACATCACTGCGTACGCGCGATGTCAAGTTTGGAGTCAAACTGTCTCTAACAGTGGTGTGTTCTGTTCGCTCTGTTCGGTGGTTTAGGAAGGTACTGAAAGAATCCCAATGGCTGCGATTAAACGTCATTCACCAACATGGTTTCTTGCAGTGGTTTCACACTTACATGGTTAGAATGATAAGGCCACCCCCCCCCCCCCCCAAAAAAAAAAGGATTTTCTATATTTCGACGATACATACATTGCCTATCTTTTATGCATATTTCTCTTTTGGAATGCTCAAACCCTAGCGAAACTTGTTAGCTTCCTTGCCAAGCTCGTAGCTCTATATTCTACGCATGCGTGGGTGCAGGCTGCCTATAAAAGCGTCCGCTCCGGATTATGCTTCAACTTTCTTCACGGTTACTCGTTTCAGCTCTCCCAGCTTAGGACCATCTCAGCAAACTTGGATCTCTCATGCACTATTACGCCTATTCCAGCTTGAAGTTTGGACCATTGAGGCTTCGGCCACTTTCTTTCTGATTCAAAATGAGAATGGATTTACCGGCTATAATCACCGCTGCGGTTTCGTCTCTCGACCAAGATCTCGAAACCATGACACCTTCGGTGCCTAGGCGCCCATTCTCAATGAGCCTGGTCACAGCACCTGCTTCTTCAACACATCCCGGCCCGCCATGGAAATCAGTGTCTCTGGGCAACTCAGTTAACCCATCATCGACCATGACAAGAGCCCCTCCTTGTCGTACAGGATGCCAATTGTTCTCTAAACCCATCCGACCAAGATACTGGTCTCGACGGTCCCAGTCTACCTTTAAAGTACTATTTCCCTTGGATAGCCTCTACTCGCATCTTCTGGGGGCACCCGTCCATTCATCATGACTTCCGCACCTTTGTGATATGCCAACCTGGCAGTCTCCATGGACAAGGCCTGGGCCAACTGATGACGGCCCATACTCGTCTCTTTCCACTATCTTTGTCTGATGAAACATCTCTGCCTCTACCAGACTCGGCTTCAAGAACATTGCCCGTCCCCTTCCCACACTCGTCCCTTTCCACGATCTTTGTCTGTGGGCCTATCGTCTTCCGATGAACCATCTCCGCCTCTACCAGACTCGGCTTCAAGAACATTGCTCGGCCCCTTCCCACGGTTTCGGAACCCAGTGTTAACTGCGTCAAGAACAGTCACAGTTCAGTCGACCCGCAAAGTGTGCCTATCGGATGTTGTCTCCCGACCGATCTGGTCCGTACAACTGCTATGGACCACCCACGCGTCCCAGACAACCACCTCTGTTTTCCTGCACCTCCTTCGCTGTGCCTATTAAGTCAAGAACTTGGTCATGATCTCTTGGGACCACCTGGGCCAATTCTGCCTTCCCGAGCCATCCCCGTCTCTCCCCAGTCTCCTCCTGGCTCCCTGGATTTCCTCACCTTGCGCCCACGATCCCTGGCGACAATCTTCCGTGAAACCATCACCATCACGGGAATACCAGGCTTCCAACTTCGACAAGAATGACCATCGTACCTCAAGACGATGACCGGCGCCCATTGATGTCTCCACGGGCCTCTACATCCAAAGGCCCGCCTATTGTTTCATGCACTACCGTGTTGACACCATATTCCTCAGCCCCTGGGCCTCCTTAGGATACTTTGCGACCATCGGACCCCAGCCTTGGCCACCTCGGCCTATGTTTCCAGTTGTTGCGTCTATTGTTCTATGTTACTTCATTAATCTTGTTTTCAGTTGAAGTATTTTTCTTGCTTTCTATGACGACATATAAAAAAAAAACACAAATGAATAATAAAGACATCAATAATGAAGGCCAAACAAGGAACGGCCTGCCAAGGCAACAGAATAGGAATACTTCCCAAAGTAACACATACAGAACAACCAGTAGGCCAACTTGCGAAGGGAACAATAAGCCAATGGATCAGCGAACCAATGGATCAGTTGGTCAATGTGGGGCCATTTATTCCTTTCAAGAGGCTCTGCATCCATAATCCAATCCAGTACTATTATTCATTGTACACCAATTGCCATCGGTTGCCTCTCTAAAGAAGGGGAGGGGGGCAGCCTAACACAAGCCCATGGCTACACAGGCTCAGGTCTCCCGCTCCAACCCTCCAATTTGGAACAAAGGCACAGCCAACACCCTCTACTGGCCACCACACCTATGGACTTCGCTATGGTCCCATTATCTCTGCTAGTAAGCCCCTCTGGCCACTTTGATCTTTCTCTAGGCACCAATGATCACTTTCTCTCTATCATTGCCCCTTTTCACCCACAGATGACCTTATCGACTTCCCAGGATTCCCCTTGCGTCACGAATTGGCACAAAATTGGCCTCTTACTTCATTAGTCGCCATTGTTCGATGGTGGTGGTGTTTGCCGTTAGGATACATTTCCACATCAGACTCTCATAAGATTCCAGTCATTGATTCCTATGCACCCTGCTGGATATCCTGAACCTTCAGTGAATTTAGAGGAACACAATCAAGATGATCCTGTCCACGCAACGGACCACGATACTACACGTACTGTTTGCTCAGAATGTTGCCGCTATCCTGGATTCCTGGTGCCACGACTTCACTTTGATCCGTATATCGTTTGTCAGTACCATCGCTCCTGTGACTGGTACACTAGGATGTGTTCTATTTATAAAACAATTTCAGAGACGAAATAATTGGAGATTTTAAAGCATCAGCAACGGTCCTGTGCCCGATTCGTTCAGAAGGTCCAGAAGTGGGCTACTAAACTGGCCCTTCGAAATTCCACAACTGCAGCTGCAGCAAGTTCATGTTCCGGACTCAGTACTTCGAACCATGAGATGCCACACCCTCAAAGAAGACTGCATCAAAGACTCCGTCGACCCATTCGCGCCAACATCACAAGACACCATTGTGCCACCTTCAACAACGGACCATCTGAATGAGACCCCAATCAAGTCGTCACCAACTGCTTCACGATGCAAACATAAATCAACGACCGGCCTCACGACCAAAAACCGGGGCCCAGTCTGCAACCCCACTCACGTGTCTCCATCCAGTTAACAAGATGTGCCTATTACTGTCGTTCCACCAACAAACACTCAAGTCAGTGCGACAAACACAATGCCAACAGTTCTTTCCACTGTAATTGCCTCTTCGGGACTGTCTCTTCAGCCAGGTGTTCCATTCCCATCTTCGGACGCTCTACGAGCCTCTATTCTGCATAGAATACAACTTTTCCCCGATGACTTGGCTCACCTCGGCGTGAACATTGCTTCGTTGTTAACAATGGTACGTTCGTTTGCATCCGAACACAATAACCTTCGTGTAGCGAATACAGCACTATCATCTACGGTGGGTCCCTTCGCGCCTGAAACACGACACTAGGATCAGGGCAAAAAGTCAGTTCTTTGCAATCCGAGGTTATCTTGGTCAAGCACATGATTCTCTGGCTTTCACCATTGCCCCCGACACCACCCTGGTGTACACAGCATTGTGCTAAATCAAGAATGTGGTGATCCACATATGGCCGAAGCTCATCAGCATCCCGAACCAGTCACCGACTCCAAGGTGTCGCGGGCCACCGTCACTTCGTCGTCTCAAATGTCTGGGTCTCAGGAGTCCCCTATACCGCCAATCATCAGTTTGCGCAGTCCTCTAACACTGCTTTCAACACAATAGGCCCCAACATCTTCTGGAGCACAACCTGCTCAGCCGAACGTCGATCGCATCATTCGTTCTTGGTCGGCAGCGTCCTCTTAGACTGATTTTCAAGACCTCGGTGCATACGGTGTTTGGCAAGTTGATGATGCGTCTAATTTCATTCTGGTTTTCTCAAGGATCGCCCACTGTTCGGAAGTGTCGACCAGGCAGTTACCCTGCATAGCATGTCGCCAATTGGCTAAAGGAATTGCTGTAGGATTCCGGGCCCTTGCATAATCAGGTTACATCCATATGTTTCAAATAAAACCTTCTTCAGGTTGAGGAGGCGGTTCCACACTGCTGTTATCTGCCGTATGTTTTCGGAAGATTTCCAATCTCAACTCTGAATGTCATTAGAACTCAACTTCAAAAGTACAATAGACTATGAGTCTGCGCCAGTCATCACTTCAAATTTCCTTTCGTCAACAACTTTGGGATGCCTGTGCCCATCTACGCTACAGGATCAATAGATTTGACCAACTAATGACACTGCGGTCACAGCTCCTTAGGACTACCTATCTGGTCCCTGATACGTCTTATGTTCAAGTATTGTTATCTTCGTTTTCTTCAAATTTAACTTTATTTATATTTGGATTTGAACCAGAGGTTCTTACCTAATTGCGAATCACCACTATGTATATCTATCCTCTTTCTAATGTTCAACAGCCGACCAACCGGCGATTATCACTCCGATGCGACCAGTAGGATGCTCTACGCTTACGTGCATGCAACTGGTCTCACGGACGACAAACCTCACTAATACCGTCCTTCCGTTAAGATTGAGTTTCGAGTTTTTATTGAGCCAAAAGGGCCTTCAAGCCATACGCTCATGCTACAGACTAACGTAAACACTACTTAAACACTAACACATTAACACACATCAATAACCTGGCCAGCCCGGCTTTCACTAAGGCTTCCGTTAACGGTCAGTCTTCAACAATACGCCCTTGAAGACGTCACATTATGGACTTCGCCAGTGCTTCCTACATCACTTAAGGTAGTGTGAGCTATCCTATTCCTTAGCTTTACTAACCTTCGCCTAGAAACGTAGAGTATCCATTTGTTTCCAGCATGTAACAAAGAACGAGACAACAGCAAGACACTAACGATGCACGTCTGCCAAAGAATGGCGCCACAGGGGACCATTCAGTACCTGCCTCCGGTGCCAGAGCAGGATTGATTCGGTTCATGTATGTCTTGGGCACGACGGTTGGCTGCTGATGACACGGGCCCCAACACCACACCGTTAAGATTGCAGGCGACCATCGGGCGCCTCTCAGGGATCATCAGTAAAACCTAACCCATGCTCGTCGCCTGTATAACCAGGCGCATCAGCCCTACTGCTGTCAGCATGCAACTACTGACACACGCCCACAATTCTCACACACGCCCACAATTCTCTTGCCTTTGGCCACAAGACTGGATTATCTCCAGGAGCGCCTCGTCTAACAGATAGACTAATGGATGGCTTACGGTTCACAGGGACAGTTGATCCTGTGGCAGCCAGCTCGTAGTGAGGGTATCCCGACCATGGTCCCACTGCCATAGGTGACAAGGTCTGCTTTATGCATAAAAGGCAGGATAATGTAAGGTTTCGTCGGCATATAGAAATATCAAAATACCAGGGCCGCCTGGTTTATTTTTGTGTCTATTGTCTAGACCTAGGGTCCCCAGACTTTTCAAACTCAGGGCGATAAGCACAGTTGCTTATCTTTTGCAGACCGGATTATTCTGGTCACAGTGGGCTCCAGCGGCGACAATCCACAGCCCTCTATGTGTAGTAAGAAGTGACCTTGCCCCAATACCAAGTGCAGGGCATGATTTGTTTTTGTAAATTCGGATAACAGTATTTTTCCAGCCCCTCCCCAAAGTTACAGTTGCTCCTCACTGAATCCCCATCCTCCAGGCATTACTGTTGGAAGCTGTGGGCTTACTTATCTCTTGGCAATTTTTCGATATTGAGATTTAAAAGTGGAAACTCCAATGCGAAGTACTCCAGTGCATGAAGATCACTATCAATCATTCCTGAACGAAGTAGAGATATTCATAGTTTCGAAAAAGTAATCTTCCTTCACTCAGGGGAAAGGAAAAGGATGCCTTCAAAAGGATACCTTCAAAAGGATAAACAACTGAAAAATCGCAGTTAGTGAATATAGAGCATGGGCTGGACAAAAGTGCTTCGCGGGCCATAGTGAGGAGACCTCTGGTCTAGACGAAAACATACATTACCTTCACCCGCCCGACCTCCCCTCTGAGTTACCATGGTTCCAACTCAGAGAAAGAAAGATGATGCATGGTCCGGTGCCAGGGTTAGATTGGGAGGGGTATAGGTCGGGCCTCCCCAGGAGTTTATTACAGGGGACTCGGAGCCCCTCGGGCCGGAGTAGAGGCGAGGAAGGCTCGGCAAGGTAGCCTATGGGAATGCCGTAAGCTTCCCCAACAGACAGTAGTTACTGTGTTTTTAAAATGTTTTTTAAAAGTCGATGTGAATTTGAAAAGTTTTACTGCAACTGAAAGGTGCAATTTTTATTATACGAATTCAGGGCAAATTTTTCAATAAATCAAAAACATTTTTTAAACCAGATCCTCCGTAGTGGGGAGGTGAGATCCGAACCTGTCGTATTTTTAAGAAATCGGCGTGATTTACAGTGTTCTCCTGCAACATCCAGATGCAATTTTCATGCACATTCATTCCACATTTTTCAAAAAAAAAATAAGTGTATTTTTTATTTTTCAAAACATTGGCCTCCTGCATTAGTGCCTCGCTGGGGATCCCTGGGTTCCCAGGCGACCTAATCCGGCACTGTCCGGAGTGGAAACTTTTGTAGGGAGCCTGCACCCACGCATGCGCAAAAGGTAGAGCTACCAGCCTGGCAGTGAAGCCAATAAGTTTAAGTGTTTTTATTAAAAATAGTAATTTACATTGTTACGCTACTGCGAAAGTATTTAGCAAGAATATTTCTCATAAATCAAGAAGAAAAGTTAAAAGTTTGAGGGCGACCAGATATCGCCCTAGTTCTATCCATAACAGTATTTTATTAATTTGTGTTATGTCGATCACTGACAACCCTTCCCAATGTCGGTCGCCACTCGCCATTTGGCGAGTGGAAATCAACAGTTGGCGACTTGGAATTTGCCTTACTCGCCAAAACGGCGACTAGCTGCAGAGCATGCCACTAAAAAAGGGGTATCTCTGGAACCGTACAAGTTAGAGACGAACGGTTTGCGGCGTTATGCTTAGATTTATTAAGGGCTATATAACTGGATTTTCTGTATTAATACTGGAGTTAAAGAAAATTCCACAATTTTATTAATGCATACATTAGAGAAACCTTTCATCATACAAAACGTATTAGGTATGTGACGAGTAGAAATTGTGAAATGGCGAGTGCTTTGTAAGGTCTACTGGCCAAGTGGCGACTGCTACTAGATTGACAGTCGGAAGGGTTGATCACTGATCTCGTCGATCATTTAGCCATCGATCACATGTCTTGTCGATCATTTGTCCTGTCGATCATGTCATGGCCTGTGGATCAGTTGTTCGCTGATCAGATGGATGTCGATCACTTGTCCTGACACCGGCAGCTGGATTGGTAGTCTTCAGATTCCAGAAGTGCATTGTAGCACCAGTGTTCTGCTTACTGCTGATTTCGGAGGTTTTGCTCTGTTCAATATTGGGCGACTTATCGTTGGGCCCAGGCACATGCCCTATAGTCTTTCCGTTCTTCTCGGAATGGCAACAGTTCTGGTTGCTGTGGTGTTGTTCCAAGTTAGTCGTGCTGGTGAACCAATTCCTGGCATTGCTGCTCTCAAGAGGCTAGGATACTGTTGGATTTTCGATGCCTTGGGCTAAGCTCAGTTATTACTAGACTCCTTTCTCCATACGAATGCCATCCCGATTCCTGTCCCTGACTGGGATGGAGATGAGGAGACTTGAGTAACCTTTAAAAAAAAGGAAGGGATTCTTGCAAACCTCTGGATGTGCCCTTCATCCAGAGAGCGGGAGGTAGCCCTAACTGCAACAAGTGCTGGGATGCCTGGTTTGGATGGATCCAGAGAGGGAAAAGTCAAGGTCTCTGGAACTATTCAGTAGGTCTTGCTTGTCAGATCTCGCTGCAGGTATGACACGAGGGTGTGATTGTTCTGCTGGTGAAATCCGTAAGGCTCCAACTCTCTCCAGGTTCACATTAACACTTACAATGTACGGTCGAGCTAATGGAGCGTATGGTGACTCGTTGCCTTCAGATCTGGCCTGAAATCAAGGTCTGGATTTCACATTGTCAGTTGGCAATGGATGCCACATCCACAGCCGCTTTGGAGGCTTCAGCTAGAAATGCTTGGGATGCTAACCTCAGTTTAGTAGGACTAATCTTGAATAGTGACGGAGCAAGGCTGCCTATACGTAAAGGCTTAACGTTAGAAATTCGACGCGTCGTCCAGTTAGCCACCGATTCTGACACCAGTCACGCTACTTACACCCCAAAAATGAACTGCTCTACATGCAGACTGAACTGTGAAAGGTACGTGTGACACGCGATACGCGGACTTTAAACTTAAAACATTGCATTGACACCAGATAATTAAACTTTAACAACAATGGCTTCACGCTACGTACCTCTTTGTTCACTTGACGACAAAACAAAGCCGTTGCCGTAGCAAAGATGGCAGAGGCTGAGCGCCGAAAAGTGAAGGAGGTTTTAAGGGAGTTGCGTTTGGCTAGGTTGCTTTCCCGGCAAGATATTGATGAAGGTGTTGTACAGCATGGAGTTTATTGCCGGGCTGTGAACTTTGCTAGCCAGAAAGGTGTGTCTGAACTTGATTTGAACGTTTTTGGTATCATGGATGGTGGTCGGGAAGGATTTGTTGTTGACAAAAGTAACAATGGGGTGAGTGACAATGAGTCGAGCAACAATGGTAATGGCACCGGCCAGTCTAGTGTCGAGGTACCGAACAATGAAGCACTCGGGCATGTGAAGGACGGGGTATACGTCCGTGGTTGTCAGGTGCAGACCA
>JAHWFP010043209.1:0-23828 GCA_023313725.1 Lithobius niger | reverse complement strand
TCATCTCCAACAACGCCAACCTTACTGGTCGCGCCATGTTGGCTGGTTCACTCCTATTTTTTCACTCGACGACAAAACAAAGCCTCCGGGGGTTTAATTTCATGAATTTCAAGCAGAAGAGCAACCAAGGTTTGTATTGTACTGTATGATACGCTACGGCGTTTTCAATTCTCATTAAGCGCCGGTGCACACGTGTGGTCGCCGCTGCGGTACCGCATTTGCGGTTTGGTTTACATGGCATCTGTCGGATACTGTACCTGCGTCGATGTTGCGTTACCGCCCGCCGCTCGTGCGGTCGTTTTGCGCCGCAATTCCCCCCGTCAATGCGGCGGTACCGCAGCGTTAAAAAAACGCAATTGCGTCTCTGAGTACCTTGGATGACTTGAGCTGTGCACACGTCCGCCGTTTACCGCAAAAGCGTTACCGAAAATGGCGTCCAATTTCGAAGAAATAGACATGGAATCGTTTATTGGGGGAGTAAAGAACTATCCTGAAGTATGAACTGTTGCTGCAGAAATGATTGAAGACTCATAGGGAAGTAATTAAAGAACTTATCCGAATTTTTTAGTTAATCTACAAGGGATGTATAACATTTTCCCCTGGTACGTCTTAAATTAGTACATCAATGTACCAAAATTCGTCGCATTGGTTTTAAAATATATTTTTTGTTCACGAGGTAGGCAAAAAAAGCAACATCGTCTCATTGGTTTCAAACTATAATTTTTTGTACACGAGGTTAGGGAACCGAACGCGCACATACGTCACGGAAGCGGCACCGCAGCGTCAACGCGCGTTAATAAAACGCACGTGTGCTTTGATTGGATGCGTTACCGCAGCGGCGCCGCAGCGTTCAAAAAACGCACGTGTGCACCGGCGCTAAAAATGTGTTAAACGATCCTTTGACGTAGCAATAAATCGTCCGAAGACTTCAAGAATAGTCACCACTGCCGTAAAATAATGGTCGTTAGCGCTGCAACACCGGTAAATCTAATAATGACTAGAAGATATCACGTTTTTGTGCATCCCGCTAACACTAATCAATGCTACGATTGGGGTTTTTCGTTCTTCGTGCTTTCAGTTCAGCGCAACGCTTGGACGACGCGTCTAGCATGCTACGTGAAACAGAGCTTTAAGCCTTTACGTATAGGTGGTAGTCATTGGTAAGACAGAAGAAGAGAAGCAGGAAGTGGAAGAGGAGGAAGTGACGTCACGCGAGGAAAAACATTAGACGCAGCCGGTATACATTGGACTCTGTCATAAACTCAGAAAACTTAGCGCTGAAGCACCACCCCATGGAGGAAATATTAGGAAATATCATTCCTCCATGCTCCACCCCATCAAAGTAGTTTATAAAAGCGTCGTGAATTTTCCAATACTTCAGTATGACGTCACTGCTGAAGCATCGTACTCATCGATTGCCGGAGGGGGTTTTTCTGCTGACTTCATCAACTAAAGATGGCGGTCCCACAGTAGTTCTTTGTTAGGATTATTTGCTTAAACTTATTGTGGAGATAGTCGTCACGCAGGACCTCCACTAACCTAAAAGAAGGTAACAGGTTACTCGATCATAAGTCATAAACCTGCTAATCGTGTTTAATGTAAACCTGCTTAGCAACACCCATGCCAACGCAAGGGTGGTTAGTGAGCAAATGATATTGCGCAAAAGTACTTCTTTCCTGACCCTGGAGTTATATTTACTCATTGATCATTTCAGCGAGTCCGTTCATAAAAGACGTCACTTTTGGTAGAAGTGGACGGTGAGTTTATAAAAATGCCCATTGGTATTGCATGGGAGCCTATTGTCTGAAACATTGGGAAAAAGAATCGCCGCATGATATAAGTATGAGGCTGTGGGGAGATGAGGGAGATGGATAGTTAATTAGGGAAAGAAAACTGGTGTTGCTTCATGGTGGGGGATAAAACTAAGTACTAGAAGACATCGCTTCACAGTTGGGGAGCCTTGGCAGGGAGGAGGTGGTAGGCAGGGATGGCGGGAGACGCATTGGAGCAGCTCAATGCCGTAGTTACATCATTGGTTAGCAAAGTCATTGTATTATGCGCGAAAACGGGGGTTGGGATGTCCTGGGATGCATAATAAACAACGTAATGAACTAAAACCCCGGTTACAGCCAAATACAGTTCTTCAAACAGCAATACCCACAACCACAACTGAATAGACCGACGCCGGGTACTTCTATTTGAGTATCTAGACATACGCTAATGTGTGGCGCCAAGTTAGGCAACAAACATCACATCAATTCAATTGTCCACCATTGTAAACCATTGTAGCGCGACGCCATGTGTCTTGCATCCTGAAGCATAGTTGAGGTGCTTGTGAGACTATTTTCTGTAATTGGGTAGAAAGCTGAGGCCCACGGAAATAAATCAAATCAAATCAAATCAGGTACTTGGGGAAAAATAATAATGTGGCACAAAAGATTAAATTGTGGTAAAGTGGAGAGAAATGACCCACCTAACAAAAATTACCTTGTCTAGGAATGTCAGCTACGCGGCTTTCAATGCAAAATTCGACCCTCAATAACGTTGTAAATGTGTTACTTCAAGTTTCTAGTTTCTTACTAGTCCGCTCATCCCCATGTTAATTCCCATAGGGTGATTATTCACCGATACCGAGATAGCGGGCAGTCTTCCAGCTATGAAATTTGACGAATGGCTGCAGTACGATGTGAACTGCATACTTTTTTCTGGTTTACAGCCTCGGAGTGTAACTGGAATGGCGTGGGAGGGCGCGTAAGTACAAAAGTATTATTATAACCATTGTTAGTATTGTAGGGATCACCTCTGATTGGACGGCGAAACTTTGGTCAATGACAACGTGTATGTTGACGTGCGTATCTAGACACATACTCATACTAGTGTGTCGTCACAAATCTAAACAACTTTGCCAAAGAATTTGTGTCTACGTCCAATTTACGAAAAACAACCAAAGTGTCAAAATAAAGCCGAAAACTGGTAAACAGGCCACCAAGTTGATAATGGTTCGGCCTCACAAAGGAGTGATATGAAGTAAATAAAAAACAATTAAAAAACAAAACAAAACCAAAAATTGATAAAGAGGCGACTAAGTTGAGAATGGTTCGGCCTCTTAAAGGAGTGAAATATGAAATTAAAATATTAGAAAAATTATTGCTATTGTTGACGTGGCACTTTGTTACACATCTGCAGGCCAGTTGAGTTGACACAATTAAACAAAAAAGTAGTGATATCATATCAAAAACCAAAACGGTAAAAGCGACTACCAAGTTCCGAATGGTTCAGCCTTTCAAAGGAGTGATATCAACACACCAAAAGCAAAACATTTGCCAAGTTAATCGCACCCAATAATACTTTGGACGTTAAATGAAAAGTTGAAGATTGCTACCAAAAGTTCTATTTTTCATTTAGCCTTCGAACTATTAGTATTAATTTGGCGAATGTTTTGGCGTGTTGATATAACTTTTTTGAAGGGCCGAACCATTCGGAACTTGGCGGTCCCTTTTACCAGTTTTAGTTTATGATATGATATAAATTCATCTACGCATGTTTATTCAACACACGCACACACGCACACAAATTAATCACAACGTTTTAACAATGTTATAGTTTAGGCTAAATCCTGTCGCGGACGCCAATGTAATAGCTAGAATTCGCCGATGGGGGTGAATCGGGAACTACTGTACACTTATTTTTTATTTACAAGACCAAGCCTAAATTCTCAATACCTTTATTTATTACCGTTTACTCTACTTTAGCTGTCTGACTGCGTTTGATTTCAGAAAATTGCTTTACCGGAACACTCCTTAACCATAAACAATTGTTCCCCCAACAATACCCACATTTAGTTGGATAAAATAAGTCAAAACCAACTCTTAATATTGAATGCTCTTTTTTCTAGTTAATTAAAGTCCCACACCAGTTAATACAAAGTCATTAGTACGAGTTAGATTAGATCTTGATTAAATATGTTCCAGTAAGATAAAAACTTCAGACTTCACACTTCAAAACCGTGAAGTTACGTAATAAAATCGATCTAAAAATCAATTACCTTTTATCAAAAAAAGCGTTGTCAACAAGTTATCAAATTCGTTATGGAGTTACCAAATTCGTTCTTAGTCAAAATTACTCAAAAATCAATCCGCACAAATAGAAAAAAAAACGCAAAATAATCGCAAAAAAAGGTATCAAAATTAAATAACGTTACGCAAAAATTACAAATCAAACAAAAATAAATTCACATTAGGCCCAAGGTACCTACACACAATGCACAATTATCGTCTCCCAATTTCCCCACTTACTGCCAATACTTCCCCGTTCCAACACTCACCAATTCGCAGTTTCCTTCCCTTTCCCATCTCTCTTTTGCTGCTTGAGCTGAGGACCAGACTCCACTTTCGTTTCAACTTTCCAAGTCCTACATTTTAACTTCCTTTTCTACGCACTAATTTTTTTCCCGTTTGGGAAGGTCAAGGTGAGAGGGTCTTAGCCGCTTTGGGCTGTGGACGCTAACGATTCCACTCACGTGGCCCGGTTTTAAACCCCTTCTAATTCGAAGCTTACACACTTGGGGCAGCACTGTGCCCTACGTTACAATTTCTCATTGGTTAATTACTACTACGCCATTATAGCCTCAGGCTATAAGTTAACTAGGGGTTCTGCAAAGTGGCGACACTTTTAAACAGTGACAAAATATGTCACTCAGGGGTGGTCGGGATGGTGGCGACTTTTCTTCGACAAGTGACCGATATCGAAACTAATTTTTATTACCCTCAGGAATCTGTGACGTATGACAGTCGCTCCCTGACATCATTCAAACTTGAATCAAGCTTCGTAAAAATAGAAAACCAACTTCCTTTCTGCAATGTGTCGCATCGTCCAGACAAACTGAAAACTGCCAAGAGCAAAGGTTTTTTTTAACTCAAATAAAATATTGTTTGTAGTAACCATGCAACATTGATTATACATAAAAGATTGTGGGTCACTACTGCTTAATAATATTTCAACACTATTTTAATACTATTTCAATTTTTTAAAACCAATCTCCTAAACCAATCAGTTTGTTTACTGTTGCCAACTAGATACATTTCCAAAATATAGGCTTATTATTAATTTTATTTACGTAATAGCTTTTATAATTGTCCTTCATAGTTCAGATTATTTATTCACGGCTCAAGAAAACTAAAAACTCACATTCACGTTCACTTAAAGGTGCAGTCCTTCTCCACTGTCATTTTAAGACATAATCAAATACCAGTAAATCTCACAGTTCAAGCAATGTTCAATATAAGTCCGGTTCAGCTTGGAGATTTACATAAATTACCAAATTGTGTTTGCAGTCGTATCATAATAAAGTTTGTGATTAATGTCTGATTAATTAGAAGACGTGTAAGTTTGTGTTAATTTCACTATTGAACGCAGTTCACCAAGGGCGGAGCCATCTACTGTCAGCTAATTCCTTAAGACTTTTAATGGTTTTAATTAACCACTGGTAACGGGTAAAAGTTCACTGCTTCGCACCCAATTCGAAAGTTTGCGGAGCTGCACGCAATCATTAAAGAGAATAGCCTTGCAATTGTCCTGTAAAACAAACACGTAAGCCCTATCACACTCCGCTAAAAGTGTATTTTCATTCACTTATTTTCAGTTTCTTTTTTCAGTTCGCTTATCAACTACGCAGGCTATCTCTTGATTGATATTTAGCACTCTTATGGTCTCTTCACAACTTCTCTTGGGTTTCTCGCAAAACCAATCTCTGCAGGGTGCCAATCAATGAACGGACAAGTCCAGGTGGGCGGAATTGGAGTCATATCGCAAGCACTCGCCAGGTAGGTCGTGCATTCTAGGCCTGCCCTAGTGACGTTATCATTTTTTCCTGGAGTGGCCTCTTCACATCCGCCAACTTAACTCCTGTGCGCTACATCAACAGTTTTTTCGACGAAAACTAGCTTTTAGTTAAGCGTTTGGATAAAATTGGGGTGATTCGTCTTTCACCGAGATCTTCTTCTTTTCTCTCGGTCAAAAGCCCCAAAGGATTAACGCAGTTCGGATCACAGCAATAGGAGAATAACAGTAAATAAATGTTGCTTTAGCACCCTTTTTCACATGAAAGGATATATTTGTAAGGTGATTAGCATGTGAAGTCCCAATAGATGAACTTGGCGGCAGACCATCACAGTTCATTCTTCTTGTCGTGACGGGTTACCAAAAACTCCGTTACAATAGGAAGTACAACATGGAGCGAAGAAAGAAAAATGCTCTCCATTCTTGTAGGACCGTAGCGAAGGGCACTTGGTTGTGGGCGGAGGGGGGGGGGGCGAACGAATTACCATTTTGTAAACTGTTCTTACGATTTTGCAAACTGGCAAATTACAATGGTGCAGCCAGAAAAGTACTTAAGAAAGGGTCCGGAAAAATCAGCTCCGGGGGTTGGCTCTGTAAGCTCCCCCAGTGGGGTCTGGAGCAGAGCGCCAGAAGCTGAAAGATTTAACAGTATTTTAGTGCCTATTTCTGGCTCCCAGTGAACATGTCTACAACAAATTGTTAAGCAAATTTCGGTGGTTTTCTTAGTTATTCTTCTGGTTGGCAAGTTCCGTAAGACTTAATTGTGACAAAAATCCAGTAATTGTTTTAGAAATTTTCTTTGCAAATTAAATTAATGGATTTCAGTTTGCAAACAATTTGTATAAACATGCCCAGGGGGTGGGAATACGCGTAAGTCTATATTTGAACCTTTAGCATGTTGAATGATGAACTGATGTGCGCAAATGTGTGGATACTACTAAGTCAAACGGCGAACTCAGTTTTTAATTTTGTCAACTATACCAGATTTTCATGTAGCAGCCTACATATTTAGTTGATGTTTACTGCTTTAGCTAAAATCACGACAGTGATGGGCTCACATACGAAAGACTATGAGCAAATCTAATTGCCAACTGCACGTTTTTATTTTGCAGTTGTTTGATATAGCAAGTTCAAACGACATAAACTTGGCGGAAAGCCTTATTAGTTTTGTTTAATACAGATTTTGCTGGTGTCTAATTTACTGGTGCTTTTTAAATCCTGGCAGCGATGAGCTAACGTAAAGGTGCCCATCCCCCCCCCCCCCACAATACCAAACATCACCTAATACGGCATGCAGACTGCCTTGAGTTTTGGTATATTGATACATCAGTACCCCCCCCCCCCACCTCCGTAAAATTCAAGTGAGAAGTTGCTCCTTCCCTATGGGCACCAAATGCCAACTCGTTTTTAGTTTTAGCAAAAGAAAATCAAGACGCACAGACGCATTGTGTGTGTGTTTGGATTTATGGTATTTTACAACTTATGTGCCGAAAAGTGGTACAGCAAATGCCGCACCATTCGTACCGCTTCCTATGGCCACATGTACAAATCGACGTGCAGGCCCATCCCAGACGGAAGAGATGTGCTTGAAGTTGGACATGTCCAGTTCGTAGTCTAGAAATCACGCTGGCATCCCTGCGGGAGAGCCTATTCAAGGGTCTGCTGAGGCAGGCCGTGGAGGGGTGCAGGCTAAACAATCATACCATGTAGAGCCAGAAACCCAAGCAGCTCCCCACTCCGCTCGAAATTCCTCCAACCACCAGCCACAAGTACCTGGGATCAAGCGTAAACGTCACCCGGTGAGATCCGCCAACAAAACCCCGTGTAGCGAGGCTGTCTGCCAACTCATTCTCGAGGGAACCCTGCATGGCCCTTCACTCACCCAATGGAGACCCTCTGACCACCTTGACCCACAATAGTTTCCACCCTACCTCGAACACAATCGGGTGCGGGCAATGCATAGTCTGAAAGAACTTACAGAGAAAACAAACCCCACCAAAAAAGGCTGCCAAAATGCAAAATTCCAGCAGCTGCACGTCAGAACCGATGGCCAGGGCGAGACAGCAACAAGCTCCCCAACAAAGGCAAAGGGGAGAGAGTCAAGATGTAACAGTACTCTAAGTGCAGGCTGAAAATACACACACCCACTCCCTCTATATACCTCCTTGCGGAAGGAAGCATCACAGTACACCGGCGTGCATGAATGTGTGAGGTGCAACTGAACTCGCACATCAAGCAGGACCGAGTCCGCAAGCTCGCACCAAACCCAGGGGGCCGGCAGATTGGCTAGCACTGTTCTCGGAAACCTTGTAAGTCCTGCATGCTGCAAACGGGAAGCACCAATACCTGCGGTGCCAAGAAGATCTTGCGTACCCTGAGTCAACAACGTGTAGTCGTTGAGAATGCATGCCAATGGATCAGCCCAACCCCTGGCAATCAGAGGCTGGAAAACCCTGAAAAGCAGCACCCTACCACAAAAAGACACTGGAGTCTCACCAGTTCAACATGCAAGGCCTGGACAGGGATGGATGGCAGACACCCTGTGACAACCCTAGACAGTTATGCAACACCACATGAACACTTGCGATAGCTTGCTTCAAGCTTACCAGAAAATCAGCTGACCAGAAAAATTTGGAAATTCAAACACACATGCAGATAGACTCTATAAAACGTGAAAATGATACCGTGCCTGCCAACTGAGTTATTGCTGGCCACGGATTTCAGGACTTTCAGACAGGTTGAGTGTATTTCCTTGGCCGCAGCTGTGGGTCAAGCCAAAACCCGAGATAACGAACTCTGGGCTTCGACTTGACCAAGGAACCATTAACAGTGAGTGAGTCCTCCAAGGCCTGCTCTTTACAAAAAATCATAAGTTCAGTCTCGGCACTGAACAACTGCAGGCCCATGACAGCCAAAGCCTGCGACCCACTATCAATTGCCGCCTTCAGACCTGCAGAGCCACCGGAAGATCCTTCCTGCAAGCCAGACTGCAACGTCATCTGCATACACGACAACGTTGGCAGACAAACTCTTCTCTACGTGGAGATCATTAATTTCCACTGCAAAGAGTACAGAACTCAAGCAACTGCCCTGGGACAGGCCCCAATTAATGACCCGCACACCAGACCAAGCACCCCCAACCCGGGTAGCAAAGCTGTACTTACCTAGCAGGGACAGGACGGCAGCCCTCAACTTCATACTGACACCAAGCCCGCCAAGAGAGTACCCAATCCACGATACATCTACCATGTCGTAGGCAGCCTTAATATCTAGAAATATGGCCACCACAAAGCACTCCCCGAGCCACGTCTCCTGAATTCCGGATTCTAGATACAACACCGCATCTTGAGCACTCTGGTGCTTCCAGAAGCAGAACTGAGCCCTGTACCGGCCCGAACCCTCCACTTGCCACACCAGCCTGTTAATAAGCATTTGCTCATATTCCTTATGTCCACACAAAAGGAGCGTGATAGGTCTATAACTCTTAACTGTCGTACGTACCTTGCCCCTGCAAAAAACAGGGGTAATGAAAGAGAAGGGCCACGAACTCGGCACCAGGGAACCCTCGCAGCAGCTCAGGTAAAATTCAAACAATGTCTCGTGGCCACTCCTCGTAAGATTCTGCAGATCACCGTACGAAACCCTATCTATTCCTACCACACTCTCTGTCCAACACTTGCCCACCACCGTATTGAGGCCTTATGCCGCCTTATACCCTCAAAATTGGACGGCCGACATGCCTGAACCGACTTATTAAGGTTCATTTATTGTGAGCATTACGATGTAGCATACCATCCGCTAATACTAAACTAAACCACAAACTACTTAAAACTATATGGCAAGCATTCGGTACTGGTACCAACCAACACATCAACTTGTAGACAAGCACAAAAACCCAACCAAACGCTTGGATGGCCTGACATAAAAGAAAAAGGAAGAAGGAGGAAAGGAAACAGGAAAATGGGAGGGGGGAGGAGGAACAATACTAACTCTAAGAGAATTGACCAGTTGCTCGACAAATCCCAAGCACCGTTCGAAAAGCTTCTCTACTACCCGTCAAATGTGGTGGCACACTCAGGGCCGCGGCCATGGGTTCATTCCTGTTACTTAGAGGCAGACGACACTGTGCCACCCAGAGGGGACAGGAGAAGTAAAAGTGCCTAACCGTCTCCTCTCCAGTACCACAGGTAGACTGTGGTGAAGCGCACCACCCAAGCCGATACAAATGTGATCACAGCTGAACCTGTCCAGTCCGCAGCCTAGAAACAAGACCAGAATTCATCCGAGACAGCCCTTAATACATTTTATTTGGGGCCTTAGCCAGTGGCCATGCGTCCACCCTAAGGAATATATTGCAATACATCATACACAATACATTCATGAAACTAGAAACCAGTAATGACTGTTGCCTGATAATTGCAACTCAAACTGACTCACAATAACTTTAACTGTGTACAGGAACACACAAACCCTGATGCTTTCTACCACAGTCTTTGACACTGCTAATGTTCCCCCACTGTGTACAGTCAGAGGCATTCTCAATGTCACATTCACTGTCCGATGCCTCCCTGCTTGGCTAAGCTTCCCAGCTCGTCAGGTTGTTCTATGTCAACGAAGTAGGAGGGGAGAGCTGCAAGTGCGGAGTGTTAAGTGTTGGCATATTATTTACGATTGTTGTTTCCCGGGCGCAGCGCAAAGTTTTAAACTGAGATCTCTTTTCCCAGGCCCATAAACTCATTATTGAGGTGCCTTGAAAAGACCTTAATAATCTAAAGAATTTTTTTTATACTAGTAATAATGTACAGGCTTTCCTTTTTTAACTATCACGGAGTAGGAGCGAGACCCTTGCCAGGTGAGACCCGGGATAATTTTTCCTCTTTGCCCCCCCCCCATTCCCCCCCCCACCCCCTCCCTACAACCAGTCGTGTATAGATAAACGAAAGTTGGAAGTATTAGCAAACGACGGGTCAGAGGAAAGCAGTAAGCTGCGAAACAACAATCCGAAAGATTTTTTTTAGATTTTTAACTCCTTCATTTAGAGTTGAGCATGAAGGTGATGGATTTTATCTCCTACCCTGCCTGCCCACGCTGGCCTTATACGAATTTAAGTTGAAAAGTAAGCCTGCAGGTGTTTCATACAGGTGCTCTTTGGTTCCATTTTAGTGACTGTTGATTTTCCTGAGTAATAATTTTGCTACATACAGTCAAACCTATTTCTGTGGGTCCGATACAATTTGCCCCCTTTGCTTCCCCTCATTACTCCCAGTCGTGCAGTATAAAAAATTAGTGTAGGGCTATGGTTAGCAAACGAAGAGGATGGGACAGCTACCAAATAATATTCCCTAAACTATTTTTAGATTTTTAACTAATACATAGAGCGTTGAATATGAAGCTGACGGATGTCATCTCCCTTCTGCTAGTCTAAAAGTAATAAGTTTACAGGGTGCTTAGTTCAGTTTTACTGACCGTTGCTTTCCCAGAGTAACAGTTTTGCTACATGAAATGGAGAACTGTGAGTAGTTCGTATAATCGTAGATGCTGAGGCGATTCTAAAAACATAAATAAGAAAAAAAAAACCACATGAGCCTGCTGCTGTCAACGGTGGTGTCGCAACGGGGGCGGGGCCCGGCCAACTAGACAATTAGTACCTTCTTAAAACACCGAACAGAGCGAACAGAACGCACCAGTGTTAGAGACAGTTTGGCTACAAACTTGGCCTCGCTCGCGCGTGCGCAGTGATGTTGCGTCAGCCGTTCAGTACCTTCCTAAACTACAACACAGCTCAACAAGCTCAGCAAAGTATTCGATACGTCATACCTTCACCGCAACCAGACTTGGGTAATGGATTTGACCAGGATTGGCTAATCTAGACACACTAGCCAATCCTGGTCAAATCCTGGCTGCTAGTGTGTCGCGCCAAGTTAGGCAACAAACATCACAACAAACATCACATCAATTCAATTGTCGAGGTTGTAAACCATTGTAGAGCGACGCCATTGTGTCAGTGTCTTATATCTTGAAGCATAGTTGGGCACATTTCAGGTACTTGGGGAAAAATCATAATGCGGTACAAAAGCTTAAATTGTGTTGAAATCAAGAGCAATGACCCACCTCACAAAAGTTAACTCGTGTTTGAATGCCAGCTATGCTGCTTTCAATGCAAAATCTGCCCCTCAATAACGTTGAAAATGTGTTACTAACTAGCTAGCTAGCTAGTAACACATTTTCAACGTTATTGAGCTAGCTAGTCCGCCCATCCCCATGTTAAATCCCATAGGGTGATTATTCATCGATTCCGAGATAACGGGAAGGCTTCCAGCTATGAAATTGGACGAATGAGTGCACTACAATACGAACTGCGTACCTTTTATGGTTTGGAGCCTGGGGGCGTAACGGGGATGGCGTGGGAGGGCGCGTAAGTACGAAAATATTGTTATAACCATTGCTATAGTATTGTCGGCATCGTCTCTCATTGGACGGCCAAAGTTCGGACAATGAGAACGTGTATACTGACGTACGTGCCGAAGCACACACTAGTATATCACAATAAATCTAAACAACGTTGCAAAGAAATTGTATTCACGTCCAATTAACGAAAAATAAACCAAGTGTAAAAACAAAGCAAAATAAACAAAGCCAAAAACTGGTAAGGAGGCCACCAAGTTGAGAGTGGTTCGGCCCGTCAAAGGAGTGATATCAACACACCAAAACTAACTAAATACAACAAATTACAACAAAATTAACACCAAACCAAAAACCAATAAAGCGGTGATTAAGTTGAGAATGGTTCGGCCTATAGGCAAAAGGTAGTAGCAAATTGTTGAAAACCAATTTCTTGTTGACATGGCACTTTATTACTCATCTGCACGGTAGTGGAGTTGAATCAATACACAATTAAAAAAAAAAAAGGAGTGATATCATATCAAAAACCAAAACTGGTAAAAGGGGCCGCCAAGTTCCGAATGGTTCGGCCCTTCAAAGGAGTGATATCAACACACCAAAACATTCGCCAACTTAATCGCACCGCTTAATAATTCGAAGGTTAAATGAAAACTTGAACATTGATACTTTCGGTAGCAATGTTCAAGTTTTAATTTAACGTCCAAAGTATTATTCGGTGCGATTAACTTGGCGAATGTTTTGGTGTGTTGATATCACTCCTTTGAAGGGCCGAACCATTCGGAACTTGGCGGCCCCTTTTACCAGTTTTTGTTTTTGATATGATAGATGTGACCCGGCGAGACCAATGCCAAATTGCGAACCATCTCAGGGAGGTGGTTTGCTGGGGTGGAGGTTTGAGCATGCGCGAGGGAACAGTTTTGACGAAACAGATTCATCGATGCTGACGTCAATCAAGCCGCATCAACACGGATATTGGCAGGGAATGAGCCAAACTGTCACCAACAGCGGTGCGTTTGGTTCGCTCTGTTTGGTCGTTTAGGAATGGGTACCGAATTACTTGAAACATGTGCACAGCCAGTCACCAGAGTTGTAGTGAGCAGTGATTTCATCCTGCAGGCAGAGATAATACTCTGGCACCTATTCTTGAAAGGCAGTATAGTGACGCCCGAATAAACTGGCTGGTGGGGAGGGGGAGGGCGGCCCTATGGCACCATTTCTACTTGGGTGGGCTACTGAATTAGTAGTTATACTGAGTAAACCAGAAGCAATACGATTGCCATAGACCACCCCGCCCCCGTCCAACACTATGCCTAACTGCCAACTTTCTTTCAGTCAGCTGGGTATTAAAGTTTAATATTCGATTCTGACATATTTTCACTTTTATTAAGGTGGCAAAGGTGTAATACAGAGGTGAAAAAAACCTTTTTTTTTTGTTTTTTTAGTGGAAAAAATACCTAGAATATTTCTCTTTGTTTTCGTAAAAACAGTTTCTTAAAATCTGCAGTAGTTATTTTTTAATTAAATATTTAGTAAAATAGTGCAACGTACTTGTTTTCCAGAAGTCGAACCGGAAGTGAGAAGTTTATGGATGCTGTCTGCTGTTTTATTGCCAAAAGGTGGTCGTTTTCTTAGCCTTTTCAAGCACAAACATGTTCTGAAGCTATATCTCAACTGGCTCTCGGTTGCCAGGCTGTAGTTCTACAATTTGTCACTAGTGGGCACAAAATGTCGTAAAACATGGTTGCCACCAGTCGTTCTTTACAATTGAATTGCTGAAAACTCGATACATATTACCAGTAAATCATGCATAACAGCTTTGATATTGTTCAATCCTTATGAAATTTGGCACATGTGTGCCACGCATATATACGAGGACAACTAACCAAAAAAATTTATCAAAAGTATGTTTGATGGTACTGTTTCACACAATTTGGTCAAAAACCGCATATAATTTATGCAAAATTTGGGATCTGCTTGCATAATAACTTACATAGGGTTATTTATAAGAAAAAGTTTGGTTAGTTGTCTTCTTTATATGTTTTTCTGTAGTTTGGTTCTTGTTTGAAGCAAAAATTCCTAAAAGAAAGCTAATACAGTTGAGTTCCATATTGTATCTAATTTGCATACTTTATGCTAATTAGGTGGTCAATTTTTTCGAAATTTTCAAAAAAACCTATTGGATATGTTTTCTGGTGTAATTTGCATTGAAACTACATGGTTGTTACATTTTTTGTACCTAAAATAAAAGAAAAGTTTGTATTCCCCCTTTCCCACCTTAATATAACCAACTGTATTAATACAAACAACTTGGATTTGCATTTTTTACTTGCAAGTTTTAAGTAACGGAACAATGCCCACCCTTAACCACCCCCCTTTCCCTCGTACCGTCGCCACCGTTGACAGAAGCCGGCTCATGTGGTTTTTTTTCTTATTTATGTTTTCAGAATCGCCGTAGCATCTACTATTATACGAACTACTCACAGTTCAACATTTGTTCTCAATGAATATAGATTTAATTTCATGTAACAAAACTGTTACTCAGGGAATGCAACGGTCAGTAAAACTGAACTAAGCACCTTGTAAGCTTATTACTTTTTGACAAGCGGAATGGGGGATGACATCCGTCGGCTTCATGTTCAACGCTCTATGTAGACGTTAAAAATCTAAAAATGTCTTACGGATTGTTGTTTGGAAGCTTACGATTCCCCCTCTGACCCTTCGTTTGCTAACCACACCTCCAACATTATGTCGTTTATCTCTACACTACTGCTTGTAAAGGGGGGGGGGGGGGGGCAAAGGAAAATAATTGTCCCGGGCCTCACCTGGCAGGGGTCTCGCTCCTACTTAGTGATGGTTAAAAAAAGGAAAGCCTATACATTATTACTAGTATAAAAAAAAGTTCTTTAGATTATTAAGGTCTTTTCAGGGCACTTCAGTAGTGAGTTTATGGGCCTGGGGAAAGAGATCTCAGTTTAAAACTTTGCGGTGGGCCCGGGGAACAACAAACGTAAATAATATGTCAACACTCAACACTCCTCACTGCAGCTCTCCCCTCCTACTTCGTTGACATAGAACAACCTGGTGTGCTGGGAAGCTTAGCCAAGCAGGGAAGTATCAGGCAGCGAATGTGACATTGGGAATGCCTCTGACTGTACCTTATGACGTACGCCATCTCATCTTTTACGAATGACTCCTACATATTAAGGATGAGTGGTGCAGCTGATTGTGGATGCAGTGAAGAATCTGAAATGAGTCACAGTAACTTCCACTTTGTACAAGAACCTACATACCTGAAGCCGATGCCAGTCTACTGATTATTAGGCATTGCCAATGTTTCTCCACTGTGTACTCTTCCAACTTGATTTCCTGCTTATTATTAATGAGTGTAGTGCACACAAACATGGGATAGGGGAAACACAGACCTACACAAATGTACCAGTTGACCTGCAGTAGTGAGCTATTGCGTGCAGACATGTGATATTCCCCTTGGACTTCACAGCACTTCGCAAATCGGGGAGAGACTCACTCTTACTAGTCCAAGGGCTGATGCTTTTCCTTTTAAGTGCATAGCACTGGGCAATGGAGCAAAAAGTGGATTACAGAATCCTCTTCACCGCATCTCAGTCAGCTTGCAGTGACACTCCAGCCTTAGTGATATTTCTGATGCTGCAGCTGTAGATGACCAATACTCAGTCTGGACAGCAGCCAAGTTGCCCAGTATGGAAGTTTGTCTAGCAAAGATTCAGACTGAATGGAAAATAGGACTCGATCCATTGGGACCACGTTCCACTTCGGTTTCCAGGTCTGCACCGTGCGGCGACGCAGAGCCTGAGTGCAAGCCCTGACTGACTGCACCAGAGTGAACACATTCTCACCAGCCTTTTTCGCATTCCAACTGCACCCTCATTGCCTACAACCCCACAGTGGCCACGAACCCACACAAGCGATGGGTGGGCCGTTTGCAGGGCAACCCACAGTTTCCAGCATATTGAATATATAACCGGGTCACCTACATTAAGGCTTTCAAACGCTTGACGGATAACATGCAGGCTTGATTGTGAGTCCGTATAGATGGTGAACTCTAGCAAGCCAAGATCTGCAGCAACGTGCAACACGACCGAAATGGCTGCAAACTCACATACATGACTGTACGTCACTGAGTCTTCGGCTCATACCCAATTTCAGACTTGGTATGCACTCCAACACCACCAATACTCTCACTTGCATGAAACGAGGCATCACAATACACCGCGCAGGCTGAATCGTTGTTTTGGTGAAATATCGCAAGAACTGCGGGGCACCACTGTCAGGGACAGGGCGGGCAGAATCGAGTCACATTGTATATGAAACTGCAGTGGGATTCCTCAAGAAGAGACATGCCTTTTCCTGCAACGCCCAGACTGTCTCTGAGTTTAACGGTAAGGGTTGTATAGTCCAATAGGAGACAACCGACCAGGTCGTTAATGCCTCTGCTTAAATTTCTGAGGCATACCACCTTTAGAAGCTCTTCTGCACGAAGGTGTAGAGGCGACTCATTTGCCTCTCCCACAACGCCGGTACAGGGGTCGAAATCAGACACCCAGTCACAACTCGTAAACATTCGTTGATACTAGTTTGAAGACTTCGCAAATGCCGCTGCGTCGGCACAAGAAACGGAAGATGCTAATCAACTATTGACCGCACAAACGCACGGTAAGTATACAGGAGCATACCCTTCTTTAACTCTCTGTAAGGGCCTTCAAAATTGGAAGACGAGTACCAATTTTTTCACGCAGATGCCTGACGTGATTCGTCCTATCCAAAGCCCCATCCAGCCATACTCCTAAATACTTAACCTTGGGCACAGCTGTTATAATTGCTCCTTTTACTCTGATTTGCAGCAGGAGCGAACGTACAGACAAGAACCTGGAGAAATCATTAGCTCCGTTTTGGCCGGAGCCAACGACAAACCCCGCTTTGCAAGACTGTGGACCGCTTTCTCAATTGCTGGCTGTACATGCACCACCATGGTCTGCGGGTCGTTTCCAACAAACCACAAAGCAACATGATCTGCAGAGCAGCCAATGTTGCAGGTATCTTTCATCTCGAATCCATGCTTCTCGAACACTGGACAACAAATACAGTACAGCGTCCTGAGCACTGCGATTTTCTCTGTAACCAAATTGAACCGGAGACAGGCACTCATAATACTCCAGGTGTCAGATCAGATGCTGCGCAAGCATTCGATCATAAATCTTTCTGACACATGAAAGTAACGCAATAGGCCTATAGTTCCTCAAATCTGATCTCTCACAGCCGCGTTTGTGAACAGGGACAAGAGCCGTGAACAGCTACGACGGTGGAACTTGATAACTAGCAAGAAGGCTTTGGAAAAATTGCAAAAGAGTTTGTTTGCCATTGTCAAACAAGGATCGCAGTTGATCGTGTGATATGTTGTCAATTCCGACAACACTCGACCGGTTACATTTCTTAAACACACATTCCAGCTCAGACAACTGAAAACAGCTGTCGCCATAACTGATACATGCTAAATCTAGGCACACGCTAGTATGTTGCCATCAGTTAATAGACACGGAACAACATGGACATAAATATGTATTTCTAATGCTCCTTTTTTGGCAAACAAAATTGGGTGGAGAATGAACATACACATGATCAACCAGCCCGTACCAATGACACAATAAAAAGAAGGCTTAAAAAGCCAACAAATTAACTGAACAAAACTCGTTTAGGAAAAACACATTAGACCATGGAACTCACAGATGTGAAGCTACACAAATAAAAAAAGGATTAGAGTTCACTCTAATTAAAAGAACAATAATTTGAACACCATTGTTAGGGGACCAATGATTGACATACCAACCTCCATGCACATGCGTACATGTAGATTGCTAATCAACCAAACAAGACGGTTTATTTCGCACGTTAAACACACACACACACACAATGCAAACATATATATGCACAATTAAAACTTAATCCCACACACACTTATAAAACAAACACCCTAAACAACAAACCGCCTACAAAATTGAAACATAAACAAATACACACATAAAATGAACACATAATCACTCAAACGAAATAGAAGTTATACAAAAACCGGCATATATAGACAAAAAAAAATTGCGTGGAGGGGTAATCGTCTAACTGGAAAATCGCATAATTAGAAGAACGTACACAGTATAACGGAAAACCGTTTAACACGAAATTCATATAATGGAAAATCGCCTAACACGAATTTCGTACTATGGAATGTCCCTGCCTCACTCGCGTTGCCGCGGCTATACGTATAACATCAGAAACCGCAGTTATATTATTGTCCAGCTAGACGTTTATCCATTACACTGTTATTCATTATACGATACTCCGTTTCAATGATTTTCCAGATTTTTTATTTAGGCATTTATTATACAATTATCCCATTAGACGGTTTACCAGTTAGACTTTCGTCCGACGCCCCAAAATAATCTTCCTTAACAAAAAAGAGACTGCATGTTAAAAGCATTGTTCCCAAAAATTTATGCACAACTACAGTTCGTTTTGTTCGATTTAACAGTCTAATCTGTTTTTTTTTTATTTGTGTACCTTTACAGCTGTAAAATCCATGGGGATACGAACTCTGCTGCTAAAACGGCGAAGCCTTTTTTTGTTCAGTTAATCAATAATCAATTTTCAAAATTAACGTAAATTTAAATCAGACAACCTTGCTTTCATCCATGCCAGGATGCTTTTGTGGTTCACTCAACAGACGATTAAAGCATTGATAGGCCCTTGAATGCAATCTGCCGCGTTACTAAAGAAACGCAACAACTGTGTGATGAATGCTTCAACAATAGTCCGACTATTAGGTTACTACGGACGGTGTTCACGTGTCGTTGCCAAATTCATGGAACGACGAATTCCTTAGATCTAACGGGCTTTTGGTTTGGAAAGGTTGGGGATTACCGGAGGCGCCAGACCATCTGGCTAAGTTGTGCCCCATTAATTAAAACGGCACAAAAGGCCGACGATGCTATAGCCAATGTAACACAGAAATATAAAAAAAAATGGCATGCTGCGGGGGAAGAAATACAGGGGCGATTCAAGGGTAAGTAACCTTTCCTTCAACGTTTCGTTCCACTAAGTACAAATCTTAGGCTTAAATCGTAGGCCTAAAATTGTTAATGCATAAAAAGGAGTACCACCCTTTCAAAATTCCCTGGTTGAATGGCTTTTGCAGCATTGATTTTGACTGATTGTAGCGAAACTGCGGGTTAGACTACTGCCGGAAGTCTTCAATCGAGTAAGAATGGCTAACGTTATTGCCGCTGCCATTTTGGAATATGCTTGTGTAGCAGATGTTTTTGTTGAATTCTGTTTAAGTCACTCAGTCGTAATTTTTATTTTTGGCCGGTTATAGTGAATAAATACATCACGATTCTGTCCTTGAGGTGGACATTTCTTTTTAGATATTTCTAAGGGAGGATAGTTTAAATTTAACAATCCATACCATTAATAATTAACTCTTGTGCTTTCTTGGTTTTTAATTGTTTATGGCAAGATTTGGTGTTTGAACTCGGCAAAGACCATGTACAACAAAACCAAATTGTTTTTGTTAGGTTTAAGAAATTTTTTCGGCCGTTTTTTGGGCTAACTGCTGGAACATAATGGTCGTTACGTCGTATTAATGCATTCGTCAAGGTTATTATGCAGAAAACATCCTTATGCAGCTAGCAACTTATTTCAACACTCCTTTGTCGTACAGGTTATCTGGTTTAGGAAATGTGGGGCTTTTTCCATGCAGACATACTGGCATGCCTGGTTACGACGCATCTCCGTGCTGCGTGTGCTGACCACATAGTGTGAGATTACGCATTATCCCCCAATCTACCTTTATTGAGATTGCCTATTGCGCCTAAATTACGCCAGTCTGCCAGGCAGTGCCTAAGCCGTGAGAACGAACAAACCAAGCTCGCTGAGAAAGGTTGGTGACAATAACCAGGGAGACGAGAAAATACAGCAAACTACCAATCAAATATAACTTTAGGTGGGGGTGAAGGGAGGAGGGCGGGTGCGGCTTTACATTTGTTAATTCGCTGTTTGACGTGGGAGTTTGTTGGTGTCACTGCCATTAATATGCTTAAAATGATCAATCACGTCATGCAGTACGAATGAATAATCACGGTGCAATTACACCTGTGATTAAATTAGGCCTATATCGAAATCGACTCTCTGATCAAATATTTTTTTAATTTTCTTAGGCGTATGGCTTTTAATCAGAGCGCCTTAAAAATCTATCGTTATGGCGTTAAACTGGAGAAATAAAAAAAAGCAAGCACCATCGTACAGCAACCGGAGGAATGCAGTGAAGATCAATGTGAGCTTATCGTGGGTAATTTTTTTTTTGCGTATGTGGCCGCATTTTTACTGCAGTCCCCGGATGATAGGACCAGTTTTTTAATGCGGATTTAAAGGAGCAGTAATTGTGTTACATTTAGATAACATCGCCTTTGTATCGTCTCTGCGGGATAAAGTTTTACATTTTTACTCTGAAATAACTTAACGCTTTACAGTTCAATTTAAATCGTGCATGTCTGGAATACTTCGCCTAGTCTGCACATTTTCATTTGTGATTCGTTGGTAGAGTTTCCATACTACACGACGGTGGATAGATTTTCAAACTAATGTTTCCAGGAGCACGAATTCAAAACTGACAAAATTCGTATACGACACAATAGAAATATCAGGGTTATCGATTTGACACTTCAGAGCAATGTTTGATCTTGCTCCGCCAAAGGGAAACAGATATATTAGGTGAGCTATATGACGCCACCAGCTTCCTGTAAGACCTGAAAGGAACAAACTTCGACGTCTTTTTATGGACATAAAAATAGTGGAACGCTAACTACTGGCCAATAATTACACTTCATCGCCATCTTTTATCCTGTAACCTATCGCTTCAATGCGAATGGTTCCTTCCACGTATCTAATGTTTATAGTATTGGCGGAATAAACTCTCACTCAAGGAACATGGTCGAGGAAGGGCAAAGAACTAAAAGGATTTAGTGTTTATAGTTCCCCTTCCCCCTCCGCCGCAACCACCTGCCCGAAAAAGCCCTAGGTCAAATTTCTGAACTGAAGTTCAGGAAAAACAGTGCAGATTCAAAGGCATTTAAACTCGAGGAGTTGACACTCCCGCATCCCCCCCCCCCACCACCAAAAAAAAACTTAAATTGCTTGGTGCGCTACTAATAAAAGACCCAGGCGGTGTTGGAAGGACTAAGTCAAAGTTCGAATCAGATAAAGTTCTAGCTTTCTTCGCAGGCCTGACTAGTCGGATCTGCACCTTTCACATGTCTGGGTCACTTAGAGCCTTTACTGTAATATGGGAGACACTCAATAGGAAAACATTGCCTTTTATCTTTAAAATTTAAACTCTGCACATATGGCGCTCTTCGCCCCTACCCTAAATTCAATTTTCTGGGCGTTCTACATACACAACCGTCATACCGACTCAATATAATTTACATATATTGCACATTTTGAGTGAGCAAAAAGTTTGTTAGGGTCCATAATTATGTCACCAGCGAGGGCCCCAAAAAGGCCCCCTAAATTAAAGATCCCAAGATAAAGGATCTCGCCAGGCTAGGAGGCAGCGAGATAAAAGGGTCAGAATCTAAAAGGGCCTACAAAGGTTCAAATTTTGGCTTAACTTTTAAAGGATGATAGGCAAAACGAACGATAACAGGACTTTATTGAGTTTATTATCAAGACAACGTTTAATGACTGAGAAGCTACCAAATTAACTGCAATTCAACTAATTTAACAAACGTGCTAATTTTAAGGTGGGGAGGCTTTTTCCATTTCTAACCATGTACGTATTAAGCCAAATTAATAAATTTTGCTTGCCTTTAAGTCGTTGGGGAATAATTACTTTTAATTATAAAGTTTAATATACTCGGGCACCGTTAATTTCGTTTTCTACGCTTAAAATTAAAAATACCGAGGGTTAGGGGTATTCCCCTCGGCTCTATTGTGGCTCTATTCAGTTAACTACGTCTCTTGTTTTGTATAGGAACTTAGTAATACTGAAGTCTCTTGAACTATGGATTTTCTGAATTTATCTACATTGGTTGCAGGCTCAAGTACGGCAGACCACTAAAAGAATGTTTTGAAAGAGGCAGGCTCCATCCGTATTTGGACGTAAGTTCGGATTTTGTGGTCTTAAAAAATGCCATAAAAGTCAACCCAAAACTTAAAAAAAAACTTTTTTTTGCAGACATTAGGGAAGCTTATAGTTAAAGAGAAGAACGTAATATCTTATCCGATAGTGGTTGAAACAAGAGACTTGGATCGCCTTCGTAAAGTTTTGCAAAGACCTTCTGATGGGTTGATTTTGTCGCAATTGAAAATCGATGGGGAGCTGGCCTTGGCGTCTATTAAGGTAAGCTGTAAAACTATTTTTGCTGTAGTGGGAGGCAGTGGGATACCAGTTTGCTGCAAAGCTCTCCCTACAGTTTAAAGCTGAGATTTAAAATTCAGTCTGGTTCGAATCCACTTTTAGATTTGGTAGTATTCTTGTTAAAACAGTAAGCCTAATTCCTAAAAAGTTTCTAGGCGATAAGTTTTTCTTAAGTGGTAGGCACATGGGACAACACCGGCCACACAAACCATTCACAAGGTTCAAAGCATAAGGGGGTTAGCCCCAGCAAAATGACTGACGTCAGAGGCAAACCGAATAAAGGTAGAACCAACCAAAACGGCATCCGGAAAAAACGTAGCTTTGCGTATTTACCCTCAGTTTACAATTAATTTTTAGCTACTTTTTTCCTTAAACTAAAAACTTCTTTCGCCGTCAAAAACGTCCAGTGAGTTTCACAATTGAGCTGATTCATCTGTACGAGCAGCTCCCAAGAAGTTTATTTAAATAATATCTTCGCAAAGGCAGAAACAGAAGACACACAGGCCAAGCTTCTGTTCCCTGCCACTATGTGGTGTCTCAAAATCAACTCACTTAACTCTGTAACCTTGACCTCATTTCAGATAGTTTGAGCAGTTTTGCTGTTATAGTAAGGTGGCTGGGGCCCAAAATTGATCAAATTGTTCACTTGATGCGAAAAGCATGACGTTTTGTATGGATGCACATGAAGGGTAACTGAAAAAAATAACATTGATAGCAGCTTTTAAAATGGCCAGGGAGGGGGGAGGGAGAGAGTTTTTTTTTCCCCAAAACTACTTTTTTGGGTCTGTAACTCCTTAACTGACGACAAATCAAAAGTGTAATGTGAAGCAAAAACGTTCAGCAAACTCTTCTGGACAGGAAAGATTATAAACATCTTTTATGTAAAAGCAACTCTTAAACCCAAAATCATATTTAGAGTGTATCACCTTTAATTCGTGAGAACATGCCTTTTTTCAATTGGTTGTTATATGACTTTCATGTTTAAAGTGCTCTTGCAAGCCCACTAATAGCCCAAATTGGGCAAGCTTAGAATTTTCTGAAAGGTAGGGGATCTGTGCTTTCCATCAGTTGTAACCGAAATTATTTAACTTACATAAGGACTGTTCTACACCCATTTAAAGGTGAAGAAGTAACGGCATAGAAG
>JAHWFP010043206.1:0-14891 GCA_023313725.1 Lithobius niger | reverse complement strand
AAAAACAATTGTAAACTTACCTGATTTCAAGTTGAAGACTTGTCTGACACTTTGAACACAAGTTAAACTCTTGAAGACGTGTGAAGCTCTCTTGAAAAGCTTTCCCTTTTTATATGAAACTTTTAATCTCTTAAAATCGTGAGATGGCAATAACCGTTTTTGAATGTCATGATCCGACTACGCGACATTTTTCAAGTGAACAGGTTGGTGACCTGACTAAAAACTAACATCATGCTTATTTTCGAGGTGTTTGTCCCCGAAAACTGAAATTAGAGATGCGATTGAAAGATCGTTCATCTCCACAGCCTCTTCCTAGTGTCGAACAAGAAAAAAAAATAAAATCGAGAGTAAAATGAGTGACGTTGCATTCCACTGGGGAAAGATTTCATCACATCACAACTGCCATTGGAAGAGCACCCGACACCATCGAGAGAAAAGTAAGTATTCTTTGCACACATTTTATTTAAAGATGTTTATTATTTAATTTCTACATATAGGAAAAAAATTACTACTCTACAAATGAATAATAAATATCAGCTTTTACAATGCTGTGAAAACCATTTGGTTTTCTGAAAAATGTTGGGATTTCATCAACGTTAAAAACCTCTAACCTCTTCCCTTCCTCAACTAAAATTGGCTCACTCAATTTTAGAGTTGCGAAACGTTCAAAAGCTTGTTTTTCTAGCATCATTTCACGGTCACCAAGCATCAATTTAACGAGGAAGTTGGTTCTGGGATCTTCAGAAAATACAATCACTTCCTCTACAACAATTTTCTTCGTTGTAAAAAAATCATTTTTCCAGCGTTTATTAGCTAAGGCTGGTGTAGTGTTTGTAAAAGTTATTGTTTGCAAATTCTTGGTTTTTTGAGCGTCGACATAACGTTTTGTACAAACATCATTTTCGTCATTTGGATCAGATACGTTAACAATACGTTTCTGATTAGCGTTAAAACAGTTCTGATTCGAATTTAATGGAAGGAAATTCTCACGTGCGTAGCTTAGATTGACAGCATCACCTTCATAAACAGGTGTTCCTAAATTAGCAATGCGTTGCCCCTTCACGTTATAGTCCATATTTTCTTCTGGATCCGGTCGTAAGTAGTCACTTGCTTGAAAAGCTTGAAAAGTATACTTTTGTTCGTGTAAAATATCTTCCTGTGCGTCTAAACGATTGTTCAATTGTTCCTTTAGTCGTCTTAAAGCGGCGTAATATTCTTCAGAATTTTCGTTAATCGCCTCATTACAAACAGTAACTGTTTGATTTGACAGTTTTTGAACGAGATCGCTCAACTCCCTAACTGTCTGCTCAATGTCAACATTTTCTAAACTTGTAACTTCTTGTTGATCCATTTTCCCGTCTTTGAACTGAACTTGACGACTCATCTCCACGAACAACAAACAACGAATGAGCTTGTCTCAACTCCGGAAAGAGTTTTAAATAATTTTCCTGATCACGTGATTCTTTTTTTTATAGATGCCAAACATGTACACAAACGCAGAAACTGGAGAAAATGAGCTGTAAGTAATATAAGATGAAAACTTTTAAATAACATTTTTCAAATCCCTTTTTAAACAAAAAAATCGATTTTTCCTTCCTTTTTTAGCATACCAATGGTGTCTGCGTTATTAGACAATTTGAGACGATTGATGCGGGTAGCAATAGAAAAGTAAGCTACACCAGATTTAAAAACATTCTTTAAAAAGTATTGTTCTATTCACTAATTCTTCGACTTCTTTACAGCGAAAAAAAAAGAAAAAGAGATGGAGATGATGAAGATGGGCCTGAGGCAAAAAAAAGAAAATTAATGTAAAGAAAACGTCTACTTTCGTATCTTTTAAATATTCTTTCACATACGTACTATTAGAAACCACAATAGCTTGACCAGGTTCGATAAGTATCTCTGTCTTTGGAATTTCTTCCATTGTTTTCACGTAACTAGGTTTGTGGAACGTAAATGGATTCCTTCCAAAATCCACTCTAACCATTAAATCGACATTTTCTTTTTCACAAAACAAGGAAATTCTCGTCAGCTTTGCTTTTCGTGTCATAACAAAACTAGCATCTCGAGCAAAAACAAACCAGGGTTGATTAAGTTGGGCATTAAAATTGAATGACACAAATAAATTATTTGTGAAATCGACATATTGTTTATTAGCTGCATCGTTAGATTCAGTAGGTTGTGAGAGGTTCTTTATCATTTTGTTTTTGGAGTCGAAGGCATTACGTTGACTATTTAATGAAAGACAATTTTGCTTGCACCACGATAAGGTGGTGACGTCACTAGAGTGGAGAGCCGGAGCCACATTCGTTATTCGTTTACCGTTAGCTAAATACTGAGGATCACCGCTTGAATCCGTCTGTAGTGCACGTCTTTTTAAGTTTGTAACTTCTTCTTCCAGTAAGCTATTACTAAGCGAAGCCTCCATTATTCTCGTTTCAAAAGTATTTTCAAGTTCATTCTTGGTATCCAGAACATACTGTCTTATCTCCCCGCTCGTATTGCCAACCATATCAAATAGCAGGTTTATGACCGAGGTTGTGAATGAGTGTATACAGTCGCTTAACCTCGTAATTGCCATCTCATTAAGACGGGCATTAAGTGCACGGTCTGACATTTTTGAAGCGAATGAACTCTGAGTTGGAAGGCGCAACTTTAGTATCAGCGAGAAATTTTTATTTTTATTTTTGTTTAGCACTATCGATTTACACTACAGAACGCTGTTTGTTTTCTTTTTTTTTTAATTCATAACTTTCGCTGCTATCTTGACCTTCACAACTAAGCAGCTCTTGGGATGCTACTGTTTGTAGTGGAGTAGAATCTTTAGCATATAACATTGACAAAAAATTTCTTCGAATGGCTTCTGTTGAAAGTAGAACGATTGTAGGCACAATTGATGAAACCATCATTCTTGAAAGGCAAATCACAAACCCCACATCCACTTTTTCCTTAAAACGTATGAAACAATAGAGTTCGACAGATTCACCTCCGATGCAATACGAGTCAATGGAGCATATCTTCGCATGATAGGCTAGCGATCTTGCAAATATCTCCTTTGTAAGTCTTGTTTTGCCATATTGTATCACAAGTCCGTAAACGTAACAAGGTTTCACCTCCGTTATTTTTAAAATGCGTTCGCACGAATCAATGAAACTTGATCCTACCTTCGGGTTTAGTGCACTTGAAGGAGCATAAACGTTTCGAAGTCGTTTTTCAGATGAAGGAATGTCTTTCATCGAGGATAAATCGGTTTGTGTAGCGACATCCATGTCTAGTTGTGATCAGATTTAAATGACTATAAATAATTGCCACCAGCCTTATTCAGTTAGTTCTAATCTCCGTCGGAAGGGCGCTGCAGGCGTCGGTCACGTTACCAGCTCTCTCAACGAATCAGAGAAATATTACTTAAAAATAATCCTCCATTTTTAGTTCCAATTCCTACCGCTCGAGGGACGACCGGAAACGTCCTCCGCTCACGTGACCGACTCTCGACCAATCAGAGAGCGAGCAGGCCTTACATATTACTTACAACCGGAAGCCATCTTTCTTTCTGACTCCAACCTTCAAAGGAGGTAGACGCCGCGCAAAATCTAATAAAAAAAGTGCAAGTCACTATAAAAATGCATAGTCATACTAACACTAACCCAATACGTCATCTCATCTGTGACGTCACAGATGAGACGATAAGAATTAGTATTGTAGAAGGTAGCCGAGCTGTTGTAGATACGGGCAAACTACACTACTGACCAATACCTCGCAATGGAGCGGAAATATCATCACGATAGGAAAAGTCACCATCAATCGCCCTTCCCCACAGCAATCGAAGCAAGGACCAACTCTAAACGACAGGCTAAACTAGACCTAGCCGGATTTTGGTTTAATTTAAATGGTAACAAGTGGCTCGTGGTGGCAAATGCTATGATCAATCCAGAACGTTTTTACGTTTCAACAAGGCCCTATTCCAGAATACTCTCGCAGGTCTGCATGAAGTAGAAACATTCTCGAAGCCAACAGTCTGCATTAAACACTGGCCCAGTGAGGATACAAGATACACTATAAATCAGATAAAGAAAGGAAAGACAACTGCCCCGACTGGGACTCGAACCCAGGACTTCCCGCTTTTACCCTTTACCTTGTGATTTGTTCTTTATTTGGTAACATTTGAGCTCGTCTTGGCAAACCAGTTTATAAATGGAAGCCATCGAAGATGCAACTAAGACAGCTGCGGGACAAAGAGATGCCCTGGATAATACGTGTGTGCTACATACTAGGTGCGATGCACTTTTGAGGGCATGCACTGGTCAACAAGTCTGATACGTAAATGCACCTGCAGATAGGTGAAAACTTCTGTATCCTATTTCGAAGCTGAAATAATTAATAGGCTACGTTCGAGAAAGCCCGGCATTAAGAGGAGAATGGATTTATGAGTATGCTTGTCTCAGGAAAAAGCATGTAATTACGGTTGATAGCAAACTGGCCTCAAGTCTCGTTTTCAGCGTCTTTGTGCGTATGTGGTTCGTTGTTATAGTTAGAAATTAAGGAACCTGAAGCCTTCTTTGTGTATTTTGTTTGTTTAGTTTTAAACCACAAACGTAATAAAATACGTTAAGCGCTTTTACTAAAGGTCAGTACGGGCCCTCCTATCATCCCGTGTTCCAAAAGACTGTAAACACATTTGAGCATATTATGCACATGCAAGGTGTGTGCCATTTTGCATAGATTTAGAAGTCAACATGAGAGGCCAGCATTTTGTAGCAATGAACACTCCTTCAGTAACAAGTTGGTAGACTTGCAAAATGGGTCTGGGGCTATTTGACCATGCGTGATTGAATGACCTTGATATGTCCCGACAAGGTCAATCTCAATGCTAACTTCTAACTTCTAGAAAATCGGTGTAAATAGAAAGGTGTAGAGATGACGAAGCAAGAAACAGAATGAAATTCGGAGCAAAAGTAATGGATGTCAGTCAAAGATAGTAGTGTAAACTGCACTGCAGTACACCGGGGTAGGCAGGCTTAACGAAAGAAATGAATGTAGAAAAGGCAGTGCAGAGAAAGTTCACGTTAGACTAAACATTGAAAACTAATTGTGTGTGCTTGCAGTTAATCAGAACATTTACACCTCTAGTTGGGGGGGGGGGAAGGAAGACAGCCTTTCCCCTTTAGGGACTACTGCACATGTCTGCATTTCAACTCAAGAGTTCAAGTCAATGCTTTACTAACCTATTCAGTCCATCCCAGCCACAATGCCTGGGAGTATATTTTGTCTGGCCTGACCTCCCTTGCGAAACTAGTAATAACAACTAAAACAAACACAGCTCGTTCACTCAGTCTTAGAGGATCTATGCTAAGTTCTATCCTTGGCTTAGCTAGGTTTTCATCTTCTACCTTGTAGCTCTAGGTGCATTTAGTTCCATTTAGTAAGGTTGACCTTTTGCATTGACGTGCCTTTTCCTTCCTCTTACACAATACTTGTCAGGTTCTGGTATTGTATGTTATCGCCTATCTTAGCAGCTTTAAGTGGGTGGCCTAAGCTGTAAGCAAGAAGCCTTTTAGGTAGGCGAAAATAACCTAAGGTAGTTGACGCCCTCATACCTTCCACCTTTATTTTGTGATTAATATGGGTCTGTACACAATAGCGGAACTTGAAATGGTGGTCATTTATGGGGGAATGTGGACGGAATCTTACAGCAACCACTGCCAGATTCCATGCTGGTTTTCCACATCGCCGACCGAATCACTCACTAGTGCGGAAGGTTGTGAATCGGCTGCGGGATACAGCGAGTGATGAAGCAAACACAGCAGCAGTAATTGCGCATGTATCACTCCATCCGCACACCAGTACTCGTGATATTGCACATAATGCTGGTTATTCTCAGAGTTCGGTCGTCTGTGTGTTGAAGAGGTACCACTACCATGCCTATCTTATTCACCTTCACCAGGATCTGCATCCAGGCGATACCAAACAACGTTATGACTATTACGATGTTGAATAAACTTCAGGAGGCCCCAAATTTCCTGCAGCATGGTCTCTGGACAGATGAAGCCCGATTTAGCCGCGATGGGGTTGTAAACATTCACACCACTCATTATTGGTCTCCAGTAAACCCTTATTGGGCCCGGGAAACAGCACACCAGGTGCAATGGGCAACAAAAGTATGGTGCTGACTGTACAACGGTCGGGTTTTAGGGCCAGTCTTCTCTGACGGCAACCTCACATTGGCACGTTACTTAGAGATAATTTTGACAGCTGTAGTAGAGACGTTAAAGGAACACCTGCCATTACATCTGATCCCAACACTTTAAATGCAACAGGATGGTGCATCGCCACTTTATGGTGGAGCTGTTTGTGAGTGGTTGAACGTGTATTTTCCAGAGCAGTGGATCGGCCGTGGAGGGCCAGTTTAATGGCCACCCAGATCATCCGACCTAACGGGTCTTGAACTTTTCTTCTGGGTTTACATTAAGACATGAGTGAACCTCACTGCTCCTGGAAACGTATGGGAATTACAGCAGCGCATTTGAGATGCATCGTGCCACTGTTGACGGTCCCATGATCCAGAGGTAGTGTATGCAGCTTTAAGCAAACGACTGTAAGATAGCATTGTTGTTCACGGTGATCACATTGATCTCTTCCAGTAGGGGCGACTTACGTTTGTTATCTTTGCCGTAATACATACTGTATTGAATGGTGCACTACACCTTGTTTAGGCACTGTTTTAGACAATTAATTTGCATAGTGCAGCGAGGCTTTATATGCTAATCACAGTAGCTGCAATCATGGCTTTGAGAACGTGACTACCATTGCCACTACAATGCATGTCACTGCAGGCACGCAGTCAGGTTATGTGCAAGTGTTTCGCTACTTACAGTTGTTGGTTACAAATATTGCAGAATGTTCACTTTCGTTTTCAATCTCTGGGTAGGATGCTTGCCTGCCTACCCCGGTGTACTGCAGCGCAGTTTTTGCCGCTATCTTTAACTCACTGTAACTCCTTTACTTTCGCTCCGAATTTCATTCTTTTTCTTTTTGCTTTGGCATTGGTTTGAGGTTCTCTACACCTTTCTAATTTACACCGATCTTCTAGATACGTAATTTAGAAGTCAGCAGTGAAATGATTTTGAAGGGACATGTCAAGGTCATACACTCACGCATGGTCAAATATCCCCTGACCACTTTGCAAGTCTACTAACGTATTATTGAAGGAATGTTCGTCGCTACAAAATGCTGGCCCCTGATAGGTGACTCTGACTCACCTGCATATGTGTAAGTACACAATAATATGCAATGGCATTCTAGTGCGTATAACTGTTTTGCATTAATTATATATAGGGGGGGGGGGGAAATGAGGCTTAATGGCGCGTCGACAGCTTGGTCACGCCTACATTAATTATGCATTATATATATAATGTAAAAACTATAAAGAAAGCCAGTTTTTAAACATTTCGTATAGAAATGTAACCAATTTGAGCCCATTGTGATCTGTTTGATAACTAATCCATGAACAAATTGAGTGCGAAGCCGCAGATTCCGTAACGATCTAGTTTCTGTTATCAGTCTGTTATGGCTAACAGTGTCGAATGCTTTCATTAAGTCTAGAAAAATTCCAACAACAACACTGTTTGACTCCAGTACAGCACAAGTTTTCATAAACAAATTATGGACAGAATCTTCAGTTCAACAATTTTTCCGAAAACCGTACTGGTTGTTATGGAGAAGGTTATTTTTTTCCCCAAGAAACCAGTAGGTCTGTTTTTCATGGTCTTTTCGAGAAGTTTTGAAAAAAAAAGCGAGAGTAATGCAACGGGTTTATAATCATTTGGATCAATACGACTTCCTTTGTTAAAAAATAAGAATCACAACGGTGTGTTTCAGAGTTTGTGGGAAAACACCAGCAGTGTACGAAAGATTGAATATGTGGAGAAGGATCTGTGTAATAACGTGCATTCAGCAGTAATACCGCAAAACTCTGGACTTTTGCCAGGCTCAACGGAGTTAATAAGATTATTGATTTCAAGCTCTGTGACAGGGGCAACAACAACAAAAATGAATGTTTATTAGCAGAAAGAATGTATTTATACTCTTAGCAGAGTTCTGGGTAATTTTGCCTGCCAGTTTCTTTCCAATATATCCCAACAAATTATTAAATTCGTTAGTGTACCTCTTTGGGCCATTATCAAGTTAAATGGAAATTCCATTAGCGTTGATTTCGTTCGGGTATACGCACTAAATGGTTTCTTAGTTCCCGTAATTTCATTGAAAATTTGCCACTGTTTACGGCAGTAACCATTTGTTTTACTCATTTTGTGTTGGTAATATCACAGCCACCTACAGTAAAGACCGGATCTGCTTTGCCTTCTACAATGCTCCGCTAGAAGGCGCAACAAATAACGACGCGACAAGTTTGCCAAGTGGCGTCATCGGTTGATAAAATTTGGAACCCTCGTCGGTTAGTTTGAAATTTCGCCGCTTGGTGGAGAGATGGCAGCACCTAGCAAACTTGCGCTTCCTTCAATGTCAATGGTTGATTTTACGCGCCTAATTTGTCATGATCTGACCCGGCCTTTACTGTAGGTGGCTCTGGTAATATACAGTATTTATCCTTTGATGTAGTGATTGACTTTTTACGGACCTTCCTGCATCTAACAAAGTGGTCACGGTATGCTTGATCAGGGGGATGTTTTCATGAGTTTGCAAAGTTTATCTTTAGTCTAACTGAATTTAAAACCGCAGTATGGTCATCAATGGATTAATTTTCCATATTTTTTGGCTGAGATTGTAACGTTATAAGTGGATTTTGTAATATTCAGATGCATTATTTCTACAAAGGCTGTCATCGCTGTATTTACATTTTTATGTCATGTAAAATCCCGGACCAGTTCTCTTTTAAAAGGTAATTGTTTAGTTTAGTAAAATCGGGCTGTGGCAGGGTTTTGTAAAACGATGATCCGATTTTTGAGAACTGACTGCTAGGAAGTGCTAGGAGTTTTAGAACTTTTGGACTGTTGTCAGGATCCGGGGGGGGGGGGGTTGGCGCAGTCTCTCGCTCACCCCCGATGGTTTCTTGTAACTGATGGTATAACATATAACGTGCAATATGTGGCCGTGTACGATAGCGTAGTCCTAGGTTAGTGTTACGGCAGAGCAAACGGCTTATAGGGCCATGTAAGCTCTCGATAAATAAATCAAATCAAATCAAATCAATGTTAAGTTGCAGTTTTTTTGAGAACGCCCTTCTCCATTGTTGCGTTTGGTAGCAATGACTTTAATGTTGAATGCAACTGCGTGGTGGTCCGTGATGTGGAGTTTTATCAGCGCCGAATTAAACTTATGAAAATCGTTGCTTTCAATGAAAGTATGGTAGAGGCAAGATTTGCTTTGAGTTGTGATTCGAGTATATCTGTTCGTTAATGAAACATTTTCGAAAAGATTGTCAAAGGAAATGGTTTCAGTTGTATTCATTTCTTGATGTTTTCAACGTCAATCACATCGTGCTAGCTACGGTGCTGACAATGTCGGATAATTCAACTACGAAATTACTCCGACTTCCGTCATGGTATCAACACATCGATAACATTTCACGTTTAAAATTTTAGGTTACACTACTTAATCTAAAAAAAAAATCTGCATTATCAAAATAAATGTGCAAGAAATTAGCATTGCCATCTGCAGGTAGGTAAACTGCCAGTCCTCCAACTCGTTTGACTCGTTTACCCTGTAAATTTCGGAAAGTACAATTCAAAACTTCAACAAATGCAATACTTTTTATAAAATTAACTTACTAACCACCACGATGTGTTTTGTTGGGATACCATTACAGCATGGATTCAAACAGTAGTTATGTGTGATGTGATGTCAGTACTAAAAATGTTAAAATTTTTAAAAAGATCAAACCGCGATTACTATAAGGTGTAGCGTTACAAATAAAATGTACAGCGTTAAAATGTTCAAAACAACATATTCACCAAGTTGAAGTTTTATGAACACTGTGGCCCAAGATAGCAGCAAAAAAATTGTTTACGTCGGTTATTATGACGAATTCGAATGGAATTTAGTAGGAAAATCCTTGAAACACGGCTGAATTTGATTTTAACCAGCGGATAAAAATTCTAAAATGGCGCCCCAAAATGGCGTCCAGACAAATAGTTTTCAGCAATTACGGCTAATGAATTACCTTTTCGTCATGAGGGCTTGGGGCGAGTGAGGACTGTTCGCAGAAGCACTAGTATTTCCATAATGATTTTCACATTTTAGAAGTGGATCAGCAGTGATACGAAAACTCGTGTCTTCAGAAAAAACAGTAAGCATACCAACACAGAGCCCTGTGTGACCCCACTGGAAACCTGTATAATGTTAGAGTGACGTCAAATAATTGGTACTGTACCTTTTGTTGCGAACCCAAATTTTTTCAGCATAGCAAGTGTCTCCAAAAGGAACACGCGGCCCGTTTCATTAAATTGTTTCATCTACTTGATGTGTTCATGATGGCCGATTCAGCCATAGCTTCCTGAAGAAGCATATCTGGTTAGTGAATGAACAGGAGATCCTGGCAAAGTCCCTACTAGCCAGTGCTGGTCAGGTCAGTGTGAGAGACTACCAGGTTCATTCGCCAGGTATGGGATCCATTCTGTTGTATTATGGACAATATCCAGGCCCCTGCCACTATCGTAGGTTTCCCGGTTTCAATCCATGTTACTGGATCACACCGTACTACTGGAGTATACAGTTTGATTCAGAAGTGAGCTGATTTATCTAAACGACCATTAATCTCCTTTAGACGACTAAGGTAGAACAAAATTAATTAAACAAAATTTACCTATCATCACGTGAATATCGGGCCTTTTTTTTTTACAAATTTCGTTTTCAGGTTTTGTTTTGTTTTTTTATTTAATTAATTTCTTTTGAGCCTTAAGTCAGCCGAAGCCATTTAATGCTCGTGTGGCTGAACCGGCTCAATTTTGAACATTACCAGAATTTTTTGAGTAGAAGAAATATCTGGTAAAGGGAGGAGCCAACCCAGGGATTCGATCCAGGAAAACCTCCGATCATCGTAGGGGCCGAAAGACTGCCCAGAATTTGTCAGAATAGTTCCCATAGCTGCTGAAGGAAAGTGCTAGCCTCTCACGCTACCCTGGCCGGCAGTCCTGGTGGGGACTTTGCCATGGTTCCCTTTCCAGGGGTTCGACCAGATCCGCAAACCTCCAGCAACCAGGCTGAGCTCTCTCACCGCTCAGCCATGATGACCGAGATGGATTCGTTTTGTTGTGAAAAAAAAAAAGATTTGCCAAGTTGGGTGGTGCCATCCGTCATGCATTAGTACAAAGCCATAATCCCCGCCAAGTCCGAAATTACACATCCGCTAAACCCTACACGTTCTATAGCCTACATCATATTATCATACGAGGGCCGTTGTCGAACACGGCTCTTCAGATCTTATCGCTAAATTTACAAACTCCACTACAAAAGTGACCGTATCGCCAATGTCAAGTCGGCCATTGTGGTAAAGCAACTTAAAGAGCCGGCCTTACGGGGTTTAAGACCTTTGTACCTTCAGGGCAATGACTTAACAAGATTACCCACACGTCAGCGCCACAACAGCATTCAATCATGAAGATTCAATTACGCTCTCTCTCTGCCAGCGCCACGATGGAATATTATCGTGAACACCTAATTTAATTAAGCGGCAGGGGGGTTGGTAGTTTGCTGGCCCCCGTCATCCGGCCACTACTCAAGCTTCATTACACGAAAAGAGCATGAGATGAAAACAAAGTCACTATGAATCCCTTCTATTCTTACCAAAATGCGAACGACCTGCTCAAAGTAAAACGCCATTATTGATACGGTTAACTTCACAATAACAAATAAGGTTGCCAACAGGGCTCGTGTGGACGCTGGAAAAACCCGGAATACAATTGAAATTAAATTTTGATACTGGAAAATACTGCAGTTTCCTAATTACAATATTGTTACCTCTTCCAATCTCCAATCTACTATATTAATACCGTAAGCGCTCAAAGATAAGCAGCAGCAGCAGCAACATTTAAATTTTATCGTTACAATTAGAAGAAACGTTTTTTTTTTTTTTCCCATTCTTCGTGCACGTGTGATGTCTTTGCTACGGTGCATAACAATTCTTGGTGCAAGTGTTATCGCTTCCAAACCATCGTCGAAACCAAAGACCAAACACCTGGGGTGCCGGGTGCAGTTGGGAAGTCTGGGAGGGGGTGCAGTGAGGTATGGGGGGTGTTCAGGGGCACGGGGGGGGGGGGGAGAAGAAATTGACAGCACCAGCTACTTTCCTAAGACAACAAAAAACCGGCAGAAGATAACTCTAGGAAATTCAATCACCGTGCAACATGCACGGGTCCAGCTATTTACAATAAATACGTTAAAAATTGCTGGATATTTGCGTTGAATTTCTATCTGCAAATAAAGGTGTAGTATGTTCAGTGGAGATGTTCAGTTTAGTGTTGAGTGAGGGTGTTTAAATACCGTAATGGGGCCATATATTAGCGGTATTAGGTGACTACAATGCCAATTGTTCTATATTTATAACGGAAATAGAACCACAAAATCAAGCCCTTTTAATAGAGCTTTAGAAGGCGTAAATAATCCTGCTAGAAAATTCTGGAAAATAGAGAACCTCCCCGGAATACACCAGCAGCATAAAAAAAAAGATTTGCCATGCAGTAGACTCATGTGCTAAGTGTTCACAGCCCAAATCATAAGTGTCAACAACGCAAAGATACCCTCAACCCCCCCTCCCAAAAAAAAAAACACTTTCGAAGAATTAAAATTGTGTTCCCCACTGGATTGTTTATGTATCCACAAATCTGCTGACATTAGTAAATCAGTTCACCCAAATCAGTAAATCACTTCATGCAGATGAAATTCTTTGAGACATTTAGTGTGTAAAATAATACAAAATCTGCTAAGAAGCCATTGAAAGCATTTAATGCTGCAAATCTATCAAAACACGTGAAATATGAAGATTGTTTAGTTACCACTAAATCTTTTAAAATCAACTCCGTTTAAAAGCCAATAAAGTAAGAAGCGAGCATCTAAAAGATACTATTTAAATCCTTTTACATTCTGCAAATACGTTAAAATTTAGAACAAAAATATTCTGCAAGTTGTTGTTAAAATCCATCTTCGAAACCCACAAAGCTCTAATCATCGGTTAACATTAACGTTTAGGTCCTTTTAACTCTCGGACCAGCAACTTCGTTATTACAACCCGTTATGTGTGAAAGAGACCGTGTCAAGTGTTCAGTTTGACTGTCTTGGTGCGTTAAGCCTGTTTTCAAGTTGTAACTTGCGAAAATGTTGGTAACGATGATATCGTTACTTTTAACGGCTATAACACTCTTGGCGGTTTATTTGACCACCCGTGTTTTATGATAAAGTATCACTGGATTTTGTAGCAGTTTACACAGTCTGCTGAACTCGGAAATCTCACAGTGAAAATTGTGCGCGTTTCAATTCATTAGCTGACCAAACAATCTTAAGTTGGACATTTTTTATTACAACATCTGTACTCTTCTTTGCTTTTTAAATTTATATACTGGGCGAAACAGTGTCAATTGCTGAATACCAGAACAGGCTGTGACAAGCAATAAACATACACAAAGAAAATGCAATTCTTATCTCAAACTGTATCAACACTTTCAAGCTGAACTACTTCCGCAACAAATATTTGTCCTCACTCAACAAACAAAAATCCTAGAAAAAAATCAAATATAATGCAATGGAGCAAATTATCAGCCTATTTCTTCTTTCCTTTCAAAATTTAGAGGCATACATTTTCACGTCCTCCGCGTTGCTATTCGTTGTATCAATTTTAACCGAATAACGTGGCAAAAATTCGTCGTGTGATACACCAACTTAACCCCCAATCTAGCTCCCCATCACTGCAGAATTGGAAGGGCCTGTGATTCCGCACAATGAGAACCCACACCGATGATAGGCTTCATCAGACGACCCATTGGCCCAAATGAGCCTATTCATCGGTGTTGAAGTTGGTCAACCGATTGGAACTCCAAGCAGCTAGAAACCCATCATATAAGACGGGAATGGAGGCGCATAGGTGTAAGTCAGATTCTAGGAAGGGCTGATATGTTCCAAGTATGGGTCTGTAGCAAGAAAAAAAAATGACAGGATGGAAGGCGCCAAGGAAGTAAACATCGTCGAGGTGACACACTTAGAACGAACCATAATTAAGGAATGACCTATATTGACACAGGTAATGGTAACGGTCGATATTATCTGTATCGTTGCTATCGGTATTGGATCTGAATCTGTAAATATATCGCAATTCTGTAAATGGCTTTATAAAACTCGTAACTTTGAAACTAGACAGGATAAAGACACGCGGTTTGAGGCATTTTTGAGTTCGATCAGCATCTTCCAGTATGATAATATAAAAAAAAATGCATACAAATCTATAAACATGAGCGGACATTTGTAAGCATTTTTTTTTATACCAAAAAAAATTAGATAGCATTCTAACGACCAAAAATGCAACAGAAAAAAAAAACCAATCAAATGGCTCAGTCAAAGGCTCGTTAACATACTGAATATACTTTTTCTTTAATTATCGGCGGTGAACCAACCAGATATCGGGCAAGGGTTATCGGTATCGGATCGGATCAACTAAAAGTGATATGTCAATCCTTATAGGAAAAATAATCGCAATAATGGGCCTTTCTTAACACTTCACTTCTGAATGTAAAAATGAGAATTAAAACCCACTGCCTACAACATTTTATACGGGAATAAAACAAACAGAATAGCACAACACTGAACAACACAAAACGAAAATAGTAAGATTCGGTAAGCCTCACTATCTACCCCAAAACAAAACTTATTAAGGATTCCCGCTACGCTTTTCG
>JAHWFP010043205.1:13042-24636 GCA_023313725.1 Lithobius niger | reverse complement strand
AATGGCTAATTAACAACTAAGGTATAGTTTTATTTTTTAATTATTGTGGTTTTTTTTTTTTCTGTGTCTGTGATTATTATTATTTTTATATTTTTTACCATACTGTGTGATTTAATTTTGTTGTATAGATTTTTCTTTATCTTGATTGTGAAATTGTCTAAATGTGTAGCCAAACAAGGACTTTTATAGACCTTCGGCAACACTCTTTGAATAAAGGTTATTATTATCAAAAAAAAAAAAGTATAGCTTGTTTGATAAAGGTTTTGTGTGACGTGGCTGAACGGTAGTATCAAAGGTCGCAAAGGTCGAGGTTTTAACTCCCGCTTAGACAGTCTGACATTTACGTCCAAAACGTTACGGGAATAAGTTTGCACCCATACAACACCCCCCCCCCCTCCCCTAAAAAAAAGTAAAATGACTAAGAAGGGCACAAATTCGGACGTCAAATTCTCTTTAAAATTAACGATTACTGATTTAGCGCTTGTAAATAGTAAAACATAAAGAATAAACGAGAGACAGGACGAAACTTTGAAATAAAGGTTGGTATATACCTAAAAAAAAAACCATAGAAATGCAGTGTTTGTGTGTTAAAAATACAGTGCTCCAGGCTTTAAACAGATCTTTCTTTATTTACCAGTTTATTTACCATTAATCGAGCCCGTTTGGTGTTCCCATCCTATGATTTTAAATTGGGATTGGGGCAAACACAACTGTTTAATTCGTCACCGAATGTTTTAGCCTTCAAGGGTGCAAAATTCGGATCCAGTAATCGTTGCCTTTCATCGAAATCACTTAATAAGGCCGATTAAAATGTAGATTATTGTCCGGTCCCACGCCCACAGATTAGGAGATCAGAGTTCAATAGAGATTGCAGGCCAAACAGGATCGAGACTATGAGAAACCAATCGAGCAGCCAATTTTCAATGACAGACTTAATTTCGAACCGATTACCTTAAGTGTTTGTAAACAAATTACTTTTACTACAGCTAAAGATTACATTATTCCTGCTCGACCAATCAGAGCAGAGAAAAATAAAACTAAAACTTGCTGCTGAATTACAAAACCTTGATCACTTCCGGTTGCAGGGAGGTAAAAACCTTCGCATGCCAACTTCGTTTGAGAGTATACGCACATAAGAAGAAGCTCCTGGGAACGAGGCCGCCGTAAGGGCACCCCCAATCATCCCTCCCACCCTATTTTATCCTCTCCATTCGATTTAGCTCAATATTTTCCCATTTGTAATTCGCACGATTGGGAGATATAAATATTAATGGAGGTTGGAGCTTTATCAGCAATCGGGCGAGAAGAGTGTGCGCCAATGGGATTCCCGTGAGGGCTAACACCTCCCACGCATCTACGGGGGGCGTTGGGCTCATTACCTTCTAATCAACAACGCAACGCCCGACCAAATAGTTTTACAAAAAATCCTATTAAAAAAATCCTATTTGCGTGGTTATGTAGCTGCGACACTGTGATCAATTTTATACGCGACCTCTGTATAACGTCTGCTATGTCACGAAACCACATACGCCCCCTACCGTTAGTAATCAGCTTCTCGGGGCCCTGTTTACCTCTAAGTTAGTTCCAATTTCATCGTAAAGTCGGAGAAAGTGCCACCTCCCTCCTCCCCGCCTCACGCAGCCCGTTTCTTCAAAAGGATTTTCTTATTAGGTTTGACCTAGATGAAAGACTCCCTCGAATCGCGGAGTGCAAATGAGTTTGCAAAGCTTGGCTGTTTGCACTCCATTTGCAATTAAAATGAGGCTGCTACCGAGTTAACAGAGTCTATAATTTGCAGCACCAACGCGCACGAGACGTTGGTCGATCGGTATATCGGAAGGCATAATTACACGGTTCAAGTACAGCGAATTAATTACGGGAGATATCAAGAGAGCGGGGAAACACGTGGAAGGTGGGGATAGATACATCTCAAAAGCCTTTGCTTACCAGTTCACTTTCCTCGTGGTAGAACATGATTTTCATAATGAAAATAACACACCAAAAAAATTTTACACGACAGTAATTAAAAGCAACGCAACGCGTCGGGATTTAACGAGTTAAACAACATAGTGTACTCAGAACGCTTTAAATTAGATTTTGGTGATACCAAGAATTATGAACAAAACGAGCAAAACGGGACCCCACACACCAACTGGCGATCTACTGCCAGAATCGCTGTACTTATACGATTCTGTACAATATATTCCCACGCAGGGATTATGCAGAAGCAACTGGCTGTGCCCAAGAATCAACCCATTGCCTAAGTAGTTGGCTACTACTTCCGTTTAACAATGGGGTGCAGCCATTGGCCGAGATCCGGATTTACCCACGCATAATAGTAAGGGGGACTAGTAAGTGTTGGCCACTTAGTACACCCTTGTATTGCATGTACCAGCCTGTTACATCTCCCTTCCCCTAAGTTTTTGCTAAGGAGAAAGAAGACCAACCTGATGATATTCACTATCATCTACCTTGCAATAGGATTAAAAGTTCAGAAATCAAAAATTTATTCATTGCAATTATAAATTTCGTGAACCTTACTACTAATCATTCATTAACTCAGTTTTCTTGAATTAACTCATAAACTATATTCTGCAAGCCTTACTGCGAGCCAGGCATTAAAAGAACTACAATTTACGATAAAATACCTTTTTTACAATTTGCCTTCGCTTCCTGTCTTCAGCCTTACAGTGATACACAACACAAGTTTTCTTTTAATTAAAAAAAAAATTGAAGAGAAGAGTAGCCTAATAATAATAAAAATAAATCTTGGCCAGTCGAAGTTCATCAAATTTTGCAGCACTTCGTACCACAAATTGGTCATAAGACCACTTGCTCCAATGTCTTTCCATCACCACCTGCTCTTCCATACGAAATACCCACACGTACAATATCTGCCACGTTTCTAAACTACGCACCACGGCTGTTTGCCGTGACGCGCCTATCACGTCACGGGGCTGGTCCACTCAGACGGCCAAAGATCCGCTATTCTCGTTCGCCAGTGGCTAACTCATGCTGACATCACGGCAAATAGCCGTGGCTCGCGGTATAGGTGCATTGGTCGATGTTACCTTGGAAGTATGTGTTAGATGTGAGTAATTTAACTACGACTGTGTGGATCCTTTCAAAGACTTTAAACTTTGTAACTCTAAATAAGAGTTTGAAAGGCATGACAGAAAACTACATAATAAGAGTTATAATTTAAACTTTACATAATACAGAAAGTAGGACAGTATGCAGCTTAGGGCTGCTCACGTAGGAGGCTGAGTTGGAAGTAAGGCTTCCACAAAACGTACATGACGTCGCCTTCCAACTGGTGGTTTATTTACTTCCGGATTCTAGCCTGGAACTTTCTCGGAGTTTCTTCTCCAGGAAACCGGTACTGCCCATGTGTGACATTTCACTTCTTGTTGACTCAGGAACTGGGGATTGATGTACAAGGTCAATAGCTCCTGAAGTCACAAACATGATTAATTTACACAAATCATGGCGCTGTTCATTTCTGAATTAGCTGACAGTCTGCTTCTTCGTAAATCAAGCCTGCAAAGTAACTGTGGCCGGTATCGCTGAAGTAAATGTAAGCGGCACACCCCAGGGGTCCTAGATAGGCACCCACAAGTCATTGGCACATTGACAGTTAATGTGCTGGGCAACAGGGTGTCCACATTTACCCAACTGCAACATGTATTCGTGTAGTTCTTCTTTCCAAAAATCGGCGGACAAGGTGAAGGTCCCAGAAATAGGAAAATCTAAAGCGAAGCGATGTATTATTGCATTTCTTCAACATCAGCACTGTTCCGATTTTAAATAAGTGCCACAGTGTGTTCATAGACCGACTTAATTGGCATCTTTGGTGCACCATTCCACTACGTGGAGCGGCCAGTCTGGTTCGGCCTAAAAGGCGCCTCTTCACCTTTTCAACTCCTAAACCATGTGCAATGGCTGTTTGCCGTGACGTCACCATGAGTTAGCCAATGACGAACGAGAACAACGGCTGTTTGGCCGTCTAATTGAACTAGCCCAGTCACGTGGTATGCACGTCACAGCAAACAGCCATGGTGCGTGGTATAGATGCGGCACCGTAGAATCTTCAAGCAATATAAAGAAAATAGCGGTAAATTAAAAAGGGAACAACACTATTCGCACCAGCGCCGCGATTTTCATAACTAAATACTGTGTGATTATTTTTTTGTATAGATTTTTCTTTCTCTTGATTGTGAAATTATGTCTATAAATGTGTAGCCAAACAAGGACTTTTATAGACCTTCGGCAACACTCTTTGAATAAAGGTTACTATTACCTTAAATAAAAAAAAAAATGAGATCACGTGACCCATATCAGCCTATTGGATGACGGAGAATCTGAAACGTGGATGCTGTGTTTAGAACATTGGCAACGCTGTCAAAATGGTGGACAGGCGCCTTTAAGTCAACCGAAAATTTGCGGCCATAAATTTAGGATTCGTGTACAAAATTTATGCTTCAAGTTAACGCGAATATCAGCTCGTCCTCTTAGGACGCATTTATGAAACGACTCGCCTGTGCATTCTCGCATCTGGAATTTAATCGTAATGGCAAAGGTGTCAGTCATTGTCATGGTAACAACGCTACCTGGAGTAAATGAATCCGTCATCGTTTGAGCAAATGCTTCCAGTCTTATAATCCGTGAAAATAAGATAAAGAATTCCTCTTGACGAAACAATTTTCTCAATCGCTTCTAATCTCAATTATTGACTCGTTTCGCTGGGAGCTGGCTGAGCTAAAACAGCCACCATGTTGGAACTTCAGATGATTTCTAGCTTTCAGCTGTGAGAATGCAAAGGCGAGTCGTTGCCTAAACGCGCCCTGGTCTCTATAAAAGCTAGTTTTTATTTTAGCTCATTTCCGAACTAAATACAATTAATTGTTTAATGGCGTACGTTCGAAAACCTTGTTTATTTTCATCATCTGCCGCTCAACCCAAGGCTAGTTCTTCCGTCTGCCGCGAAGGTCGCTCTGGTAGCCCTGTCTGTCTGTTTGCCTTCCGCAATTCCTGCGACCATTCCTTATCGACTTATCTTGATTGAGATGATCGTTGCATCTAATTGAGCTCCACTCTGCAGATTTGTTAAGTCTAATGGCGCTCGTTTTCACTTCGCTGTTTGCCATTAGCCTCGTTCTCGCGATCGCCAGACGCGATAACGGAAGCGGAAATAACGATTTCATCGGGCGCTGTAATGCGAATCCACTGATCTCTGCCTCCTCGTTTAATTCAGTAATGGATATCAAACTCAAACAAACAATTGGTGTCACGAGAATGTGCGGTGACCTGGATGCACAGGAACAACTGAAATAAAATAACTTCAGAATACCATTTATTGAGGTGTACTAGCCAATTTCCGCTGAGCGAAGGTGTGGCGTCGACTTTTGGTCTCAAAGGTCGAGGGTTATATTTCCCACTTGAGGCAGACTGCCTTGTAAGTACAAAAAGTAATGGAAATAGGTTTGCATGTGTACTTAACTAAATAAACATTGCGCTGTCAACGGCCAAAACAATTCGTAGGAATTTTTGCGAACCCTAATACAGCAAATGTTAGCTAACAAATTTACCTTTACGAAATTCGCTCTCCCGCGCTCTTCTTAGTGTTGTCATGGTGCTGTTTGCCGGCCATTTTTAGGGTGCGTGATCGCAACGTACGGTGGCTTATTGGGACACACAACAACTTTTTTCTACACAAACAAAGCTGTACGAAACCGGAACAAGGTGGCCGCTGGTATGGGCGCAGTTTACCATAGATCGTCCAAGGTTGTAGCGTGTCTTATCTTGAGTTGGAACGCCGAAGTACCGGTTATATCAAAGTTTTGTGTGTGTAGAAAAAAATTGTTGTGTGTCCCAACGAGCCACCGCAGTAAAAACACGCGTTTCTTCCAGCTTGCCCTCCTACCTCGTGCCCTCGTCGTGTATCGCTTTGCCGAGTGTAGCTTACCATAGGAATATGCTCACCTCCCGTAAATAAGTGAGTATATTGCTCTCAGCTTGCGCTTTATTTTGGTGAAAACTGTGACTTAACGTCCTTTCCAAACTCACTTACTCAATTACTTGGGTGAGCGAGAGATGCTCCATTCAATACATTGCTTTATTTTTGGCCTAAAATGTCGAAAACCTTAACTAAAATCGCGCGCAGGTAACGTTTGTTAGGTGGTGCCATCTCTAGACAGCTAGCAGCGAATCTGAAAAGTGGGCCGTAGTCTGTCACGGCGCCACTTGCAGCAAGCGAAAGAATCGTAGACAGACGCAAGCGAACCAATCGTACACGGACGAAAAAACCCGAACATCTCCGAAAATACTTGAGGTAAGATTTCACCTTCGAACACATGCTTTTTACGCACCAAAGCTTCTTTGTCATGAAATTTCGACCAAATCGTAACAAAATTGCGAAAGTAAATCGTGTACCAAACAGACAAACAAACTCAAAAGTCTAAATTCACTCAAGTATTAAGGCTTCGCTCGCTCGGCCAAATAAGTTGACTGCGATGAGGAAAATTCATGAGTAAGGTAAATTGAAATAAGATGCAGTGAGAAAGAAACACTAAATCACAGGTAACGAGGTGAATCTTGGAGCAACATACTTATTTCATTACGGAAAAAACATATTCCTATGGAAAGCAACACTCGGCAAGCTATATATGCACGAGGGCACGAGTTTAGAACGCAAAAACAGGAAGAAAAGCGTGTTGTTACTACAGTGGCTCGCTGGGACACACAACAACTTTTTTTCTACACACACTCACACACACGAAACTTTCACGAAATCGGAATCCGGTGTTCCAACACCGGTTAAGACACACTACAACCTAGGACGATATATGATGAAGAATGCTTCCATATATATTTTTCATATATATTTGTGGAACTAATATTGGTTACGATTGCCAGCGCCATGTTGTCTATGCTTCTGCGGTCCTTGGTCAAGAGGTGAGCGCTATTTGCGCTAGTAACCATTCTGTGACGACACGTTACAACTGTAAGAGTTACTACCCCATGGGTGAACAAAACAGATAGTTATCATTTATGATCTTGGACTAAACTTTAAGTCCGGCTTCTAAACTAAAGGTTTTAAGTTCAAGTCCTGGTATGGGCTTCTCTTTAGGGTCCGAGTTCACGAATTTTAAGTTCAAGCGCCAGTAGGGTCTTCTCTTTCATTATTATTATTATTATTATTCTTACTATATTATAATAGTAATATATAAACGTGAAATTCATATAAATTACGCATTTATTTGATGAATTGCTAAGAAGTGATAATTCAATCTATTTCTTAGTAAATGGAAAACAAGGGGCTCAAAAGGTTGCCCTGCAGGACACCTTGAATTGTACCAGCCGAATACAGATTTGGTTTTTTCGTTGTGCTTTGAAAGTTGAGTGGAAATGCCAGTCTTTAATGTTGATTGTCCGCTTTCTTTATACAGTAAGACTTTAATCCGTTCGTAGGGAATTAAAAAAAAAAGTTTTGGGAGCTGGTACTACCTTAAACATTACCAAATTTCCAGCTAAAATTCAGCAGACTAAATTCAGCAGGCTAAAATTCACACAAATTTAACCCAAATCATCGCGATTTTTTCAACTGAAAATAGACGGATGAGTATTTTGCCTAGACTTTCGTAATACTACCAAGTTTATGGCGCCAATAGCCGATATGGAGGGTATCCAGAAAAATAAACCGAGGGGCGTAAAAATCATGGGAAAAATCAATTTAATCGCCATTTTCTTCGAAACTTTTTTTTTAATGAAGCTCGAAACTTTTTTTAATGAAACTATACATTACGTAAAACATGAAACATAATTGTACAATAAAAATAAAGTGGTAATATACTTTCCTAGCAGTGTAGTATAGGGGGACGAAAAAGGGGGGCATACAATTTGCCCCTCCCCTCCCTGCCCCCATCCCATAAAGGTCAAGTCCCACTCATATAATTTACTTAAACTGTCAAACGGTTATCTAATTACTTACGGGTATAAACGAAAAATTTGAACGTATTTTCTAATCTGCTCAAACTTTAATGTTCGCATTGAGTGTATCATTAAAGATCGTAAAAATCAAAGCAAATATTTATCTGCGCCACTGTGCCACGTACAACTTGCTGCTAAGTGCTATGAAACCTAAAGAACATCTTCTACGGTACGCATTTTGCTCTGTCATAACATTTACATCACGTGTACAGTTTTGTAATTTTTCATTTTTATTTGGCGTCGGTAATTTTGAAATAAACCTCGGCTCAAATTCGGTATTTATTACGCTCGACGTGTATTTTGTTTATTATTATTTTTTTTTCCTTTTACTGCGTATTGTGAGAAGTCCAAATGAAATTAGTTTCAAGCCACGACCTAAACTCCTTGGCGTTTCTCGTTATCGAGCAATGAGGAAAACTTGATCCCAATCTCTTTTCAATTGCCAGAGGGGTTTTACTCTTCGTCGGCCATTTTGAAATGCACCGATCAAATTCCAACGCTTTCTCATGTTGCTCTCTTCTTGTCTGCTCTTCTCTTCTCCTCTTCTCTTCATCTCGCTAATCTTCTCTTTTTCTCTCTTTTCGCATTTTATTCTCTCTTTGTAGTATAATAATAATACAAACAAAAACGTCAAGTGTGCCGTAAAAAAAGGGGTTACATGATTGAAGTTTCATTTTACTTGTTAAAATGTACACGGATAAAAATTGGTGATTTTTAATTGAAATAATCAAATGTACAATTGAGAAAATTGGATCTGTTTAAGTGCTGTTGTGATTTACGTAATATATATGATTGGTAAAGCACAACAGCATTTAAACAGATGCAATTTTCTGAATTGTACATTTGATTATTTCAATTAAAAATCACAAATTTTTATCCGTGAACATTTTGACAAGTAAACTGAAACTTCAGTCATAAAACCCCTTTTTTTTACGGCACACTTGACGTTTTTGTTTGTAATCCGAGTACCTTTTTTACGGCTATGGTGTCGCGCAATAAAGGTTTATGCATGCAGTCGATTGTTGCTGCACGAAGAATGGATCTGGAGTTAGCTGAGTGGCGTTGTTCCCTAAATACAATTGTTAAAACAATGTAAAACAATCAAAATGATCGTTTAAGGTCCCGTAACTCCGGAATGGATCGACGAATTGAAAAAGTGGTCCCTGTAAAGTTGAAGCCCAGGGAAATTTCTGGCTCAGATCATGTTTCAGATTTTAGGTAGGTGCAGTAGTTTTTTCTGAAACCGTGTCAGCCAAGAAGAAGAACAACAACAACAAGAAGTGAACAGTTTTCAAATTTACGTGTGGCTTCCTACGTTTACTCTGAAAAAGGAATTGCATAAAAGTTGGTGTAAATTTTTGGAAATGTTGCTATCTACTATCTGGCCAAGTTTGGTCGAAATATATTGAATAGAAACGGAGAAATTCATAGTTTTAGTTTTGCTGGAGAGAGGACTTCAATCATATAACGCATTTACAACACTATAGTCTGTTCCACATTATGTTTGCAGGAAACTGACAGTATGACGCCATGTTTCTCTCCATTACAGGTGCAAAAACACGTAAATAAACCCGTAGACTCTAACAGCAACTGTGTACAGTCTATGATAGCGACATGTTTTTGCTCTCATAGTGTAAGGAAACGTGGCGTCATGCAGTGATTTTCCTGCAAACATAATGTGGAACAGAGTATAGTGGATGGTTGACGGAAGGGTTGTGAGGCAGACAGATCTTCCGTCCACAATACCTTCCGGAAGCCGTACTCCGAATCCATACAAAACCGTCCTAGAACGAAGGGCATTCCAAACAGGGTCCACACCGCGAAAAAAGAATTTCCGACAGTCAAGTCTGGATCCCCTAGTCTCAAGTTTCAACGGGTGACCCTTGGTGTTATGATCACACGGTGCCAGGTCAAAAAAAGAACGGTTAAGATTAAGAAAGTAAGATAATGGAACGTCAAGATTAAGTATCGAAGAATCTTGTTTGTCAAGATGAGGTCAAATCACAGACGACGTAATTCCAGAAGCTCTAGTCCCGCCATTGAGAAACGTTCAATATGATACATATATTTCGAAGTCCTGGATGGTACTTGGTGGAATCTTCTTTGAACGGATTCGATTAAGTCTACGTCTTTAGCAAGATATGGGGACCACACAGAAGTGGCATACTCAAGCATTGGGTGGACAAAAACCTTGAAGGCCCACACCTTGGTGTATAGATGGCCAGACGTGAAACATCGATTAACCACCGCCAGGCTTCTCTCTGGTTTTTCTTCTTCTCGCATTCTCTGGTGTTCTCTTCTCTCTTCTCTTCTTTTCTGCTCTTAAATTGTACTATTCTTAGTCCCTCTTCTACACTTGTCTTCTAGAACAACACTTTCGTTTGCCTTCAGTTTTCTCCTTCTGATTAGCTATAACCATAAAATAGGCGTCACAACATACGTCTTGCCTTAACATTATTTAGTCTGTCGTTAAGTTTCAATATATGTACGTGTGAATGCGTATGAAACAAACATGACGGAGAGGGAAATTGGTTCAATAAGTTATAAATTTACACAGATGCTAACTTATTTACGTTTCCTTTGCCTTAAATGTCAAGACTGCCTGAGCGGGAATCGAACCGTCGACCTTTGAGAGCAAATGCCGAAGAAATCCTACCGCTTAGCCCTTAGCGGTAGGAATTCAACTTTTGGTCTTGAAGGTGGATAGTTCAATTGGTTTGCGTCTGTAGTTATTTATGAATGTCAAAACCACTCAAAAATGTGTCTGCTTAACATGAAGTCCCGCCCATATATTTTACTTTAAAATGTCAAACGGTTTTCTAATTATTTACGGGTAAAAGGGAAAAAATTGAATGTATTTTCTAATCTGCTCAAACTTTGATGGTCGCATTCAGTGACGGAAACTTTCTAGATCGAAAAATCATAGCAAAGTAACTCAAAATGCTGTATTCAACTAGTTATTCCAAGTGTAAGACGCACGATTTTCGAAAAATGAGTTTGTCTCATTACCAATGTTGGACGCAGGAATGGCAATTTTAATCAGTATCACCCAAAACTAAAACCATCAGATGCGTTGTCGGGTGAGCAACTATAGTTAAATTTCAAACGTTGTAAGCAAGTGACAAGAGCATATTTTTCCGGGCAACTACCCTCTTAAAAATTTCTGTTAGTTTATTATTCAATCACCCAGTCAGAATTGACGGTCGCGAACCAAGGTAAGGTAAGGCCGTGTCAGTATGGCTCAGCGGTAGGACGTCGGCCTTTGATTTCAAAGGTCGTGGGTTCGATTACCTGCTCGGGCAGTCTAACATATAAGTCCAAAAGGCAACGTAAATAGGTTTGCATCCGTATTTATTTAGCCAATCTCGAGCTCGTTGGCTTTCGGTCTCGTTTAAACCAAGGTTTTCATTCATCACATTTCCCTGTAATCTCAGCAAAGAACGCCCTGACGGCAGGAATTTTGGTCCACCCTTGTAGCACATCTCAAACTTTGGTCCACATTGTTGCAAATCTGAAACTTTGGTCCGACATTGTTGAAATCGGAAATTTTGGTCCACCCTTGTTGCACATCTGAAAATGTGTTCCACATTGTTACAAATCTGAAA
>JAHWFP010043203.1:16657-47153 GCA_023313725.1 Lithobius niger | reverse complement strand
TCTACTAAGAATAAGTCGGGAACTAAAGTTTTTTGAAGTTCCGGTTCGTAAAAACCTCCGAGCACCAATTCACCCGACTCGTCTTTCAAAAGATAAGTAACCGGCTCGGTTTTTTGCACTTTACGAATCGTGAATACTTCGTTAGTAAAATTTTGCAAATATCCTTTATCGAAAATTTTCTTAACTTTAGAAATCCTGACTTTATTTCCTACGGCAAATTTGGGTTTGTTCAATACCCGTTTAGTACTAGTTCTTCTCAGCAAAGGTTCGTGGCGTTTGGTTACTTCCCTTGGTTTAAGTTTTATGGCGGAATGAACCGTGTTATTGTAATTGGAAACTAATTCGTCGATAATGTGCGTCCACTCGTAAGTTCCCTGCCTGGTGAATCTTTTCCACATTCGAGTTTTTAGGGTTCTGTTGAAACGTTCTACCACGCTCGCTTTCTTCTCGGAGTACGTAGAGTATATGTTGATCTTATGACGCTTGAGTAGGGCTTTGAAGTCTTAATTATAGAACTCACTACCTAAATCGACTTGTAAATTTTTAGGGAGTGTCACTCCAGCGAGTATCTTTTTGAAAGCTTCGGTAACGTCGACACCGGATTTAGATTTAAGGGGAATGGCCCAAGCGAACTTGGACGTGACATTAATGCAGGTTAGTAAGTAGTTAAACCCTTTATTTAGGTAGCGTAAGGTATCATTTCGACCAAGTCAGCCTGCCATAGATCGTTCAGGCTCAATACAATCACTTTCCGTCTCGGAAAATTTTTTCGGGTTGGTTTGTGAAGTTCTTTTAAGAGCTGATCCATTTTTTTTATTTCCCATTCCAAACCGAATTTTTGTTTTCATGATTTTCTTAACGATCAAAGCGGCTAGCTTTTCTCTCCATGCCAAAGAAGGATCGTCTCTCACTCTTTGAGCTTTAGCAATTAGAACTTCATCGGCGGCGTGCCGATCTTTCAAGTCCAAGCTCTCTGAGTATGCGATGTCGTGTTCTTTGCACGCTTCGTCTAGTTTAATAATTCCCGGGTCTCCTCGAGCCAATCTTTTTTCAAGTTTAGTTCCTGGACCGCAGTATTGGTAGCCCGGCAAATGCATTTCGAGAGGTAACTTATCTATGAGTTTGTTTACGATTCCTTTCCCAGACTTGATAAAGGAAACTCTTTTCGTTCCGCACACCTCGCAAAATACAACTTGCATCTGCCTGTTATTTTTTGCGTTGATGATAACGGACGGCTCGGGGTCGTTAGAAGTTTGACGTTTACATTTTACGCAGTACCTCATCTTGATATTTTTTGATTTCATGGTTCTTTATTTATATACGATTTTTTTTAACCTAAACCTATTTATAAGCCACCCTTTTTTCCCGAGCAGTTAGGATTTGTCTTTGCCGCATTTCTGATAAAATTTCGACCATCTCATTTCTATGCCTATCATGACCGGCTAAACTAGATTTGTACAAAAGTCTCGTCGTTTAATCAAATCATTAGGATTATCATAATATTTATAATCAACTCTACTACCCGCTTTTTTAACCATACCTGTCCCTGTTTTCTTCATGTCTTCCCAAATCGGAGCGATACAGTCCTGTATTTGGTGCTACGATTAGATTTGAGTTTGTTAGTTTTTGGGTCGTTGTTCTGATATATAGCGTTAGTATTTTTTAACATGGCCGCGTAAGCTGCTTTAACTTCCGATGCGAGGGTAGTTTCTTTCAAATTTTTGAAAACGAGAAAATTCCAAAGCTGCGTCTTCCCACGTATTGCTCCCCCTCGACCACTACACCATTCTCAAAGATTTTAACGACTTTATTACCGAAGGTCAGCTGACCTTTTTTCTTATCGTACTGTAAACTGAATACTGGGTCACTGTCTTGGGGATTTTCGAAAAATTTGATCAAGAAATATTTAGCAGTGTCTCCAATATTTTGACCAGGTAACAAACTATCGAGCGACCTCAGCGTCGTGATATTTGGAAGCTCGGGTGGAGTTGAAATGCGTCTAGCTTGCACTGCGGAATATGTAGGGTTGAGTTTTGGACTTGTGCTTGTTGTCGCGTATTCAGTTTTGGAGTGCAGTGGAATGCGCATTATAGGAGTTACAGCCAGACTTGAATATTGGGCGAGGCTGTAATCGATAGATGTTTTCTGACTAGGTGCAGGGGAGGGTGAGAGAGCCAGTGATTCGTAGTCATCTTCGTAACTTTCTTCTTCATCACTACCTTCTTCTTTGTAAATTTCAATCGGTGTAGTTTGCGTGGTTAGAGTGTTTTTAATCGGTTTAGTTTGTGTGGATAAAATATTTTTAATCGGCGTAGTTTGCATGGCTGCACCGAGGACCGGTCTTTGTTTCAGGGTGCTTACTACCGGTTTAAAAAATTCTTGTAGCGATTCTTCTTGTTCTCTCTCCCCGAACGTTGATTTAAAAACTTTTTAGTTAAACGTCTTTTGAGAAACGTCTTTTGAGTTTTGCGATTTCTCGTTTTATTTCCATTCTTTTGTTTAATGGGTAAAAACCAACGTTTATACGTTTTGTTAATTGATAAAAACCCATAAGGCTTTTTCCAACAATTTTGACACAATGTTTTAAAGTCTGAAAATTCCATGTTGGGACCAACGTGGTTTTCATAAATGTGTTTCAAAATTAACTCATCCACGGGGAAAATTATTAATAAATTTGCGTTGTCTCATACCACTTGTTTTAGAATTCTCGTGTGGGACTGGCTGCAATAAAAAACATCGGCGTTCGAATGACGTCCTTGAGCGAAGTAACATTCAATGTTTTTTTGTTTGTCTAAAAGGCAATCGTCAAAAAGAATCAGGTTTCGAAATTTTGGGTACAGTTCTTCGGGCTGAACTAAATCTATTTGAGAATCGTGAAAAAAGGCGACATCCTGTCCAATTTTTTCCTCAATTTCAGCAAATATAGTTTGCAAAGCTTTGTACTTTGATTGACATAAAGTTTTACTGTAAATATATAACCGATCGTAGTCGAGACATCTTTCGTTACAGATGAAATTAAACAGTAAGTTAGTTTTGCAGCAATTTGTGGGGCCTATAATTAGACATCTGATATTTGAAGGTAAAAATGGATGATTTTTAGGTTCTTTCTTAGGTGCAAAAAAGTCGTAGTTTTTAATTTCCATGGCTTTTCTTATTTGCACATTTTTTTAATGTTTACGGAGATAGTAAACCCATAAAGTCTTTGTCAGAAAATTTGTCATTGGAAATGTCAGAATGAGCTACTCTAAAGTCTACGTTGCACCACAATTTCACGTTGCTGGGAGAATCGTCGGTGATGTACACCGCGGTAATGCTGCCAGTGAATTAGGTCAAGTTTAAAGCTTTGTAAGATGGGAGGTTAAACCAGGGTTTGTCGATAACATTTTTGTTAAGTTTTCCTCTAGTTTTGTGAATATTCTTGTACACCCATGTTTTAAGGCAGAGCGGTTTGTCTCCGTTACTTCCGTTCACCTTTTCGCAAAAAAGGTAACAGGAGTAAGCCGTATGCATCGAATTGGGATAATTGAAAGTAGTCATGGATACGGGTTTTTGTTCGTCAAATTCGATCTCTAGTTTTTTACAGATGGACTGTTTAAGATTTTTCAAAAGCTGAGTTTCTGAGTCGCTGGGTGAAATCCAGCCTTTATATTTTGATTTTTCGTTCGAAATGGGAATTCCCAAACCCTTTAAATCTTTAAACTGTATGGAAGGAGACAAGGAAAACTTTACACCATTGTTAATCTTTGTACCATTCTCGTTCTTAACTTTCAGCAAGTTTTTTTGCATGAGATTGGAAAGATTCGTTTGCCAGGATAGTTAAGACATTTTGAGGTTATTTTATTTTGATTTTCTTCCTTTTATTATAATATTGAAAATAAAAGCCTCGTCGACGGCTTGGTGTATTTTGAAAAAAATTCTCTTATTTAAAAAAAGATGTCGGTCAATAAGTTTGGACAAGCATTGAAAAGGACGAGGGGGGAAGCGGGTGAAGTGATGGGAGTCGGTCGGAGAGGACAGCCGGGACTACGATATGTTTTAACCCCAGAAAACAACTACGACATGCAAAGCAAGCGTGTAACTAAAGTAGGAGCTGCTATCGAGCCTGAAGATGCGGTAAATTATTCTCTGATCGGTACTCTGGCAACGGACGTTCAGAAACTTAAAACCGACTTGCCTACTGCCATTACTCTTCTCTCCGAAGAGTTGGCTTCCGCCATTTCTACTATGGAAAAAAATACGTTGTACGTAGATGATGCTGACGGGAATTTCTACGCGAGGAAGAGGCAAATTAAGGACTTAGCTTCCCCTGGCATGCTGCTGACGCGGCTTCAAAAGTGTACGTTGATAGGAATTGTTTATTACAAGACGACCAAAATGTATACTTCAACGCGACGCACAAGTCGATTAGAAATTTAAGCGAACCTATTTTACCGAACGATGCTGTTACTAAGGTATTTGTCAACAGCAATTGTTTGTTACAAGATGAGCAAAAAGAATACTTTAATGCCACAAACAAACCGATTAGAAATCTAAGCGAACCTACTTTACTGAGTAATGCGGCTACGAAGAAATTTGTGCATGAAAACAGTTTCATGCTGATCAGTTTCAGCATGAAAAGCCCTTTGAAAAAAGCGAGCGATTGGTTCGTTAATTCCGGTCCTCTCTAGAGCTTCGTGTGTACGAGTCAAGGTTTAATTCATAAAGCAATTTTCTACTGCAGCGAACCGAGTGCTGCACTCGTTGCTGAATGTAAAATAGGAACGAGAGCCCTTTATATTACTAAACTAAAGAACGAACATTCGACAGCTACCGTTTTCGAAAATCCGTACGTAATAGACAAAAATTTGCCCATCACTGTAGAGGCATTCGAAGAGTTTCACCCAGAAGACGTTTATTTCCAGTTAGATTTGTAGGTAACTTTTCAATAGATGACTTGTCTCATCTTATCTAAAACAGCTTCGTAATTACGAGCCTTAAAGAAGGCACTTAGGAAAAATAAGCAAAAGTGACCGCACCAAATCTGGTCAAAGTTTTGTATGCGCTCGTAATTGTATTTTATTCCCGGTCCCAAGTAGTTTACCACAGAGAGGGGAGGACCCATGTTGCCAAAACTATCGAAATAACAAGGTTCTCCCGAAACGGTGGAATAAGCGACCCAATGACTTCTGTCTCCATCTTGGAAATCTTCCAAGTTTATGATTCCACTTTCACCAGTAGGCCAAAAATTTTAAGGGAAGCGTGTCCCTGCTAAAAATACCTCTGAATTTTGGTTTTCATTACTCTAGCCAATCCATTTAAATCAAAGTTTGTTAAAGGTTTATTAAAGTCGATTAAACCTTGGGTGGTCTTAAGTAAAGACCTCTGCCACGGGGCAATTTTTTTTTGCTTCTTTTTTTGCTTAATTTTTTTTCTTCGAGTCAGAACCTTCCACTTGCTTGTGATGTCGCACTAGTTCAGCCAGAATTTTTGCATCGTTTTGTGCTTTTTTTACGGCAGATACCACCCCCGCTGTCCCACCCGCCAACCCTGCATTGCCGGCTAAAATCAGTCCTAGCAAAGCCAACGGTAAAAAGCCGCCTTTCTTTTTTCGCGATTTGGTTTTGAGCGCTATAACTTTTTTATTATTATTAATATTATTTAGTAAACAACTTCGACTTTGCCTCTATCCTACTTTAGATTTATTTTCCTGTCGCCAATGAGCAGAGCGTGACAGGTGGTATTAGCTAGCACTGCTGCTCTAAACTTCAGTTTGACTTGTACATCCACCATTCCCGATTGCAGCCTCTCGGACTGTTTGGAGCAATCCAACACCACGAGAGGATAGGCTTTCTTGAACTGAAGCAAGTTGAAACTCAAGTCGTTGGTATCGTAGCAAAGCTGCTAAATTGCTGCGCCATTCTGTACAGACCGACGTACTCTCCAGTGGAAAAATTATTATTTAAATCGAGAAACGGATTTCTTTCGGAATTTAGAGTCACGTGAGCATCTTGCAGACTGCAGTGGTCAAACACACCAGGATTTTTGACTGAAGAGTCCTGCCTGTTTGTTTGAAAAGCTAAAACTATCCACCTAGGTTTTTCAACAGCTGAAGTAGTCAGCACGCGCCAAGTGAAGCTAGTATTTTGAGCGAGCACGCAGCTATCGTAATGCCAGTGCCTAAATCCTAAATCCACGGTCGCTCCGTGGTTGATGAGATTGTAGAGTTTAAGTTTCTGCTCGTCCGAGGCCGTAACATGTGGAATGAGCCAGCTGTTGGTATTTAGAACGACTTTGCTTTGAAGATGGCGTTAGTGTCACTCGCTCTCATGAGTGTGACCACGTGTTTAGTTCTGTAGATTAGCTTATCTTAATTTTCGAAAAATCCCATGACGTGTTTCAGAGGGATGGCGAATGTAAAGCTTTCCTTGGGAGTCGTTTCAACGATGATAGACGCGTGCCGCTGTTTGTATCCCAAGTTGTCTGTTAGTTCGGCAGCGACTGAAGCCGTGCTATCCAGCAACCAGCACTGGCCGAGCAGAGCAGGTTGCTCCGCAGAGCCGTAGGTGAGCAGTCCCTTCATCAGAGTACCGAACCCAGGATAATTTAACTTGTTGACTTGTTTATCACCGAGATGGTATTTGATGTTAGAAAACAGGAACATTGGAGCATTATTAATAATACTAGGTACATCAGCGTCCGCGTAAGCCGAGTCATCGTCCTTCAGTAACCTCCCTCTAATCAGGAGCCAAATTCTTGTCACCCGAAAAAAGATATTCCGTAACTCGGATCGGTAATTATCAAGTTGGTTCTTAAAGTGTTTAGATTCGGAAGAATCGTAATGGCATTCTTGTTGTGATCATTTGCATCTATCGCCGACTTGAGAAATTTATTCAAATCCTCGATTTCGTAAGCCCCGGGGTGACTAACATCCATGAAGCACTAACATCGGTCATGTACTGAATTTCGTTATTTTTCGAGGTGATGTTGTGGATGCTGTTGTACGTGTCTAAATTAAGCAGGGCCAATTGGTAACTTTTTTCAGAGTCTAAATGAATGGGAGTGTTTAGATTAATTCTCAAATCAGAGTCTTTGCCGGAGAGAATAATTGAACAGGATCCATGATATTGCTTTTTTTTAAAGTGGGAAGAAAAAAAAGCCCCAAAATTAACGATTGGCTAGTTTACACCTTGAAATTTTTAACAAGGTCATTTTATGCACCAAATTAGTGTACCCGGTCCTAGGGGGTGCTAAATAGTATACCCGGTCCTAGGGGGTGCTAAATAGTATACCCGGTCCTAGGGGTGCTAAATAGTATACCCTGTCCTAGGGGGTGCTAAATAGTGTACCGGTCCTAGGGGGCGCTAAATAGTTTACCCGGACCTGGGGGGTGCTAAATAGTTTACCCAGACATAGGGGGTGCTAAATAGTTTACCCGGACCTAGGGGGTGCTAAATAGTATACAAAGTATGACATCACTTCCGGTATGGGAGGGTGCCGCCATCTTGGAAAATAGTGGTATTTTGCACTATTTGCAAAATTTGGACACTGCCATCTTGGTTGTAACGTCACTTCCGTTTCGTACCGTCACTTCCGATTCGTACGGACGCCGCCATCTTGGAAAATAGTGGTACTTCCGCTTTGCATGGACGCCTCCATCTTGGCTGTGACGTCACTTCCGGTATGGGAGGGCGCCGCCATCTTGAAAAAATAGCTTTTCCTCCCTCCTCCAGATTGATGAAAAGGGGACTTCCGGTTCCCATGGGCTCTGCCATCTTGGAAAAATAGTTCCCCCCCCTTCTCTAGATTGATGAAAACGGGCCACTTCCGGTGCGCATGGGCCACAAGGTCCACATCTTGGAAAAATAGCTTTCCCCCCCTCCTCCAGATTGACGAAAAGGGGGCCGCTATGGCGGCCTTCCGGTTCCCATGGGCACCGCCATCTTGGACATGGGTGCCGCCATCTTGGATGACGTCAGTTCCGGTCATGTGATTTCCGGTTGGGGTATTTGTCCCTGCCATATCGCATTTTCCCCCTACTTAGGGGGGACACGTTGTTGGAGTTAGGAATTATTAAAACTTGCTGGGTGGTTTTATCTGTTGAATTATAAATTAAAGTTAGTAAAGGTTATTCAGGTAACGAAATACCAAATACATTCTTTTGACTGTGTGGGAGTATTAAACTGTGAGAAATGGCATGGTGTTATTTCTCCACAATTTCCATTGAATTCAGTGCTAATGCACGGATGAGCTTGATCCGATCGTGTTCGCAGCGCACTCTCACGACAGGAACTGTCCCTGCCCCAAGCTCGCAGTATAGCACTGCCAAACCATATGAAATATACATGGCAGCATCCTTGACAAGATTCAGGATTCTCATTTCAGAGCACGGTTCTTGGGATGCAGCTTAATCAGATTAAATCATCATTAATCAATCATCAGCATCTTGGTCTACTCAGTTCATGAAATTCCAGTCTGTGTTTTAGACTCACTATACCCAGATTAGACTCGCACTCAATTGGAAGCAAACAAAGTGCAGATAATTATTTTGGTAAAGTTTTTGAATCCATCAAACATCAGGATTCTGCAGATGTTATAGATGCCAGTAACAAATGCAACATTTTCTGTAATGATTACAGCAGAATGTTTAATCGTGTATGGTTCAAAGATCCAGCACATGGACGAATGGAGGAAACAGTCCAAATCTGTACTCCAGAGAGCCTGGTTACACATTACATTCATGACTATCATTCAGCTTTGCGGCAGGGCATGTAGAGCACCCAAGAATACCCTTAAGTTGATACAGCTGCACTGTTTTTGACCTACTATGGTTCCAGGGGCGGTATCAGGTCCACATTTTTACCCGGGCATTGGCTGGGCACACCTGTAATACCCCAGACAGAATGGATTTTTTTTGTTGCGGGAGGGGGGAGGGGGGGGGGGGGGCAAGACGATCTTTGAGAACAGTTTTTTGGGGGTGCTAATTGCAGTTCGTCCAACGGACAGAGGTCCATTTTCCCGACTTTGACTTTTGGTTGGGATGGTGAGGTGGATTGCATTACTCTACCCTCTTGTTCTCGATCCTGATGCTATTAAGTTCTACTAAGCATAAAATGTGTTTGTTGGCGAGGGAGCACATTTTTTGTGTTCATATAAGCTTTTCATGTCTCTAAAAATATAAGAGGTAATTTTAAGACCTTCCCCTTACATATGAAGTACACATAATATATAATTCATGGACCATTAGACACCTCTCCCCCACACACCCCTTCCCCTCGGACACTGAGCCCGGGTTACTAAGAGATTGGTCATAAAACCCCGTTCACAGTTTAAATTAGCAGTTTTATCACCCGGCCATGCCAGTTTTTTGAAATTATTACTGTATCCTGCTAAATTAACAGTTTTTATATCCAGCGGGCAATCTAATAGAAAAAATCCAGACAACAAGGAAAAATTCCCCCTTCCCCCCCCCCAAAAAAAAACAGTCAATATAACAATTTTCATAAGCATGGTAAAATGCTCTTGATTAACTGTTAATAAATTTACACTTTTACTAATAATATGTTGTAAATGAGATTAAATGTTTAAAGGAAGCACTTGCCAGGTACGACAATGTTTCTGTAGTGAATGTTGTGTGGGCAGAGGACGGCTCAAGAATTGAAAATCTTTTAAACAAATGATTTAATATAATATAATATAATATAATATAATATAATATAATATAATATAATATAATATAATATAATATAATAAATATAATATAATAAGTTTGTTGTAAATGTAACCAGAATGGCAAGGACCTGGCGGTCACTAACTGCCATCCGATGTTAAAACTAAAAATTATAAATTACAAAAGTTTAAGAGTTTAAAAGTTTAAGACGAAGATGATGGCTTCAGCTGCAGAGGGAGGGTATATGGTATTGGGTTGGGGTCACGAATGCCTTACCACAAAGGTTAGATATACCAGGGACACAATGGTCCCCGATGGTATCGCTAAACGTGTAGGACAATGGGGGGGGGGGGGAAGAAGCTGGGTATCATTGTCAATGTTTCTTAAATATAATAAAATATAATAAAATTACAAATATGTTTATACGTAAAATGCGTCGCAGTTTAAAGCTTGGCCAAAACCAATTGTCAAGCTTAAGAAAGATAATAAAAAAATTAAAATAATAATAATAACAGGCAAAGGGAATACAGGAAGGGATCTAATTGGATACGCTACATTTACCTCAAATTATTAAAATAGGAAAAGAACGACGTAGCAAATAAATAATTTACCGAGTTGGAGGGAAAATGCTATTGTTACAAACAAAGCGAAACAAAAGACGCTAAATGATAAACATGTTAAAAACACTTGAGGTAGAGATATAAATCTAACCTACGGACACTACCTGAACTGGTGTATGTCACTAGCAGTCACCAGCTGGGATAGCAATGGGTTCCACGGGCCAACCACACGGTTTGCAAAAAAAGTACTTGGTGCAATCTAATTTAGTCTTTGCAACAGTTTATAGTAGTGACCTCTGGTATAGTTATTTCCACGAACATTAAAAAAGTGAGAAGGGTTTATGTCGGTAAACCCACGCAAAATAGAGTAAGGTAAGCATAGGTCCGCTATTAGACGCCTATATTCATGGGACTCAAGGTGAAGATACTTAAGACGTTGTTGGTAAGACAGATTGTAACAACCTCATAGAGTTTTTGTAAATGATCTCTGAACTGATTCAATTTTCATGATATCTTTGACAAGGTATGGGGACCAGACCTGGCACGCATATTCCACAATTGGTCTAACGTAGACTTTATAGGCCCTGACCAATGTAAAAACATCACCAGAGCTAAAACAACGTTTAATCATTCCATTTTGCCTTAAGGGTGATCTGGTTACAATGGGTTGACGATATACGGTTCAAAGTTAAGTGGTTGTCCAGGTCTTTAATGTTGTCTTCAGTGTTCAAAATGGTATTATCAATTCATACGAAAAATTTTGTTTTTTTCCTGGCTTTTAACAATATTTATAGGGAGCTGCCATTTTAAAGACCAACTATTCACATCATCAATAGCTGTCTGGAGGAGAGCAGAATCCAGCTGGTTACCAACACCCCGATAGACCTTTACATCATCTGCAAATTTGGGCATCTTTAAACCATCACCTTGGGTATTCAAGTCAGCGATTTGACAACTTATAATTTTTTTTTACCAGGGCACGGACCCGGGTAGGCCCAAGTCTGATGCCGTCTCTGTATGGTTCAGGACATTGACTACTATGTGAAAACATGCCTGACTTGTCAACAATACAACAGGCCCAACAAGCCATATAAAACCACCCTACAGGCAAACGAGCCTCTACAGAGGCCAGGCAATAGCTGATCTATGGATATAATCGAGAGAAGCACACCAGGTAACACTTACGTGATGACGCTCGTGGATGACTTCTTCAAATTCATCATAGCTTTTGGGGATCTCAAATAAACGCACAGAAACGATCGCACGCAAGCTATACAGTAACCTTTTCACCAGCTTCTCTCCCTGTAGGACCATACAAAGCGCCCTAAGCTCAGCATTTTCCAATAAAATATGCGTCTGACTCAGCACTCTGTTTAACATTAAGCAGATAAACTTTACTCCCAATATTTCTTGGGCAGGAATACATACAGACATTTCTACGTAAAATCGCAGCTGTCACAATCCTCATGACTGGGGCAAAAACCTCTTTGCAGGTTACATTGCTCTGAATTCTACACCCCACAGCGCTACGGTTTTATCATCCTTTTATTTATTCTTCGGCTGAGAATTCAGTTCCCAACACATTCGTATTCGAACCTGCTAGGACAATATATAACAGTGACGATATGGTAGTCAGGTTAGAAACAAAACTCCAAAATGCATTCGACGTGGTTCATAAACACAATGCGATTGCGACTCAGAAATATCAATATTTCTATGATAAATCGGCACACCCCTATAGATTCCTGACAGATCATTACATACTTATAAAGGACTTTGTCAAAATAGCAGAAATTTCTGAAAAATTGCTTAAAGTATGGTGTGGCCCATGGTATCCAGAAAAAACACCCCCAACAAAACGCCCCCAGAAAAACGCCCCCAGAAAAACGCCCCCAACAAAATGCCCCTGGAAAAAACGCCCCCAGGAAAATCCCCCCAGGAAAAAACGCCCCTAGGCAAAAACATCCCTAGGAAAAACGCCCCCAAGTAGGGGAAAATGGCCCAGTGGTGGTCATCGTAGCTGAGCCTCATTTTGCTTCAGATAACTTAATGCTCCAAGAAATTTATAAAAAAATATCTTTGCATATTTACCCTCCGTTTATAATTCATTTTTAGCTATTTTTTTCTTAAACTAAACTTCTTTCGCCATCAAAAACGTCCAGCAAGATTCATAATTGACTGGGTCACCTGTGCGAGCATTAGTTTGCTTCAAATGACTTACAGCTCCAAGAAGTTTATTTAATATCATTGTGCAATTATAAACTCTCCCCGATTACAATTCGCATACTTAGCTACTTTTTCCCTTAAAACTAGCCTTCTTTCTCCTTCAAAAATTCAATGGATCCAGAACACCATCTTCAATTCTTGAGATCTGTAGCAATTCTTGAGATCAAGTAGCTAAACCAAATGCAAACGGACAGGGTGTCTTAAAGGTACTAATTCGCTAGCAGAATTTCTACTCGGGGCGTGGAATTGTTCACAATTTCAGTCTTTTAAAAAAATTAAATTTCTTGAACCCTTATGTCAGCTGAAGCAAACTAATGCTTGTACAGATGAACCAGCTCAAATTTGAACCTTACTACTTAAGGAAGTGTAGTTAAGAAATACGGTGAACCTGGAGATGCCAACCCAAAACCATTTACTTAAGACATTTTTTTCCTGAGGGCATTTTTTCCCAGAAGCATTTTTTTCCGGGGGCATTTTGTCGGGGGCGTTTTTTCCTAGAACCGTGGCCCAAAGAGAATTACGGAATTTGTGAATCCCGCAATCATACGTACAGTACACTATCTCGATCCATTCAAAATAGTGAGAATTCAGATTATCATTGTCGGCCATTCTTTCTAAGATCCAGAAATCCGATCTAACCTTTTAATACACCAGATGACTTGGAGCTAGCCGAAATTCTCAGGCGAATATCCAAACGTCAGTTGCGTGAATTTGTCAGAAAACTTCACGAGGATCTGTCCGACCATTCAGCCGAGATGGATCCTCCAATTTTTTCACCAGCCACAAGCGACACCAAGCGAGAACCTTCGCAACTTGACAAAGGAGAAAAGGGTATTCAGCGTAAATATTGCAATTCTCATACCTCTCAGCTTTTTCAAAAACATATTAGGCTGGAGGAACAACAGAAATTACGGCCGACTCATGATTATTTTACTCGGTCAAGTAAAACAATCCCAAAATAAGGTCAAAAGGTAATCATGAGCAAGCACTAGCACACAACGGATAGCCAAGGTCAGGTGTGACACCTCAAGGAGAATCCTTTGTAATGCGTCAAATGCGGCTTTCAGTGTTATGTTATAAATTGCATAAAGTAAAAAGGAGCATTACATGAAATTAATAACAAAGGACCAAGTAGTTAACCACAGGTGTGTTTTCGGTGCGTATTCATTGACTTACCATGGATTTTCCGAGCAAATTCACATAAATGTGAAGAGTGCGATCCGGCATTAATGACAGAAAATCAGAATAAATTGCTTACCAATTCCATCAAGAAGGCCTAACTAGTTTATTTAATTATGTTAAAACCATTGGTAGCCTCAAAACCTGAAAATTATGGTACCATTCAGTCATTAATACGACAATAAAACAATGAAAGATGACATACAAATGTGACCTCCGTTATCACGTTAGCGAAAATTTCAAACAATTTTTTTTATAAATCTATGGAATCATTCATGAACGTACCATAAAATTCCTACCACAATATGTACTCACATCAGCAGAATTTCGTTGATAATAAATAATTTATTAGCATAAAAATCTCTTGGAATATGCAGTTCCTGCCGTTTAGGATGAAAAACGCATGCTGAATGCGAATTTTGCAGGACAAAGACCCAAACCAAAGACCCAAAGGCACAATACAAGAATTTATATGGTTTGGGAGGAGAATTTGTAACTCTAAAAAGTCCCTATTGAAACATGTTAGATTTGTCCGTATTAGTTCATTCCGAGTTTTTAGAGGGTGCTACGTGTTCCATCAGGTAAATTTTTCTCATTTATTGGCGAAATCTAAAGTAAACTAAATTACAACTAAGCTAGGCTAAATAATAATTAAATACAAGCTAGATTCGTTTAGTTTAGTTTAATTTTAGGCTAAAAACTGGGTAGAAATTCCCACATAAAACACATGGCGCCCACTGTAAACTAAGACTGAACTAATATGAATGTATCTAAGACGTTTCAGTATGGGTCTCAGTCACAAATTCTCCTTCTCAACCCTATAAATTCTTGGCTATACTCACATCAACCCTTTGTTAGGAGTGAGGGCAAATAAGTTAGTATGCAAATTAAATAGATGATATGCAAATTACAGCTTGCACCCCACTACCCACCATCCATAGTAAATACACAACAACAATTACAAAGAATGCAGTTAGGCTACCCTTTTGAGAATTTACAAAAAAAAATAGCAGGATTACGAAAGGAATTGGATTTGGGGGAGGATTTTATAAACTCTCGTCCCCCTTTACCAGATTCAAGCTATTAATCAGGAACTTCAGGTTGAAATAAATCCGGGAAATTAGTTTTACGAATTCAAATCTCTTGATAATTGCGTTGGATGATTTTCGTCATTTGGAGATTTATTTCCTTTGGTTCTGTGTGCATCACCGAAAGACTTTAGTATACATCAGGGAAGAAGAAACAATGTTTTGAATTTAGGATATCCGTCACTTGCACTATATATACTTAGGGCCTCCTATTCCAAAATAAAAATAAGGCCCACGGAAAATCTTTCAGTCCCGAAATTTGTCTGAAAGCCAGTAATATTTTTTTTTATCAAACATGGTACAGACATTACGAGCATGCATTCCTGCATATATAGGATCGAACCATAATTTACTGAATTTAAGAAATATGGTAAACCTATTAATGGTAGTTGTGTCCAATTATGTTGTACCTATGATGTAGGCAAGTCAAGAATTTTTTTTGATAAATACAAGTAAAACACCATATACCAAAAAAACTTAATTGTGTCAAACCAGGTACGTTTGTACAGTTCCGGTCAAAAAAATCGCCCTTTTTCGTTATATCGAGGGTCGTAATAACAACCATGGAGAAAATCAGTTATCTCGAAAACTACTGGACCGATTTTCATGAAACAAAAACTGAAATGCTTATTAGATTGTCTACTGTATTTCTACCCTTATTACATACTACGTTAACTGACTGAAAATAATTGGCCGAGCGAGAAAAACTTAATGATATCTGACGATATCTCGAAAACTAGTGGAAGGATTTTCATGAAACAAAGACTGAATTGCATATTATATTTTTCTGCTGAATATTGCATGTCAAACGTACAGAAATATAGCATATATCATAACAATTAATCCAGTTTTTGTTTTATTCAATTCTATCCAGTAATTTATGAGATATATTATTAGTTATCAACTCGTGCAGCTCGCTCGGCCAATTATATTTGGCTGCTTACCATCACGTGTAATACGCATAGAAATATAACTGATAGCATAATAAGCAACCCAGTTTTTGTTTCATTCAATTCTGTCCAGTGGTTTTCGAGATATCAACATTTTCGTTCAGAGTCACTCACATTAATCCTGCGACTTCTTCCATATAACGAAGGCGTTTCTTTTGACCGGAACTGTACATTGCTTCATTATGAGCATATAAAACTGATAAGCATTCACAGGCCGAAAGGAGGTCATGTGAAGTGATGTTCAGAAACTACTATTGTGTAATAATTAATTTTTAGGCAATTCTCGGCTTGAAACTCAGAGACGGATACTAAATTTTGCTAGTGGTGTATACGTTAGGCTACTCCACAACAGCATTTCATTAATTGAAACCAGTCAATCGTAATGAAAGCAGATGACTCATTGCATTTCTATAATTTTAACTAATTCTTAAGGAATTCATACGGTGAATTCAAACGTCACCGACAATTATTATTAAAATGCTTGAAACAAAGAATCAAGATGATCAAAGCAAGCAATAGCCTCGGGACACAGGTGAATGTAAACAGGAAGTATAAAAACGAGCATTTCCGGTCAGGTGCATCAAAACCCGGATGACCTAGCTAACAGAGGCGGAAATTTCTTTTTTTTATAAAAAATCGTTAAAGTCATTTGGTGACCAGTGCATAAATAATAATTTGCTACTTCAGGCTGGAATTATGAGGAATCATTAACCTCCGTTGCTTATGCGATATTATAAAGTAAGATTGTGAGCTGACTGATAACAACAGAAAACTCAAAATCTTACATAGCATGCCTTTCTGACCTTGTTCACGACAGCAAGCACAATCTGTTTTGGAAATCATGCCAGGTAGGCTGGTCACAAGCACTAATTTTGTTTTTCAGAAACGCAGTTACACACTTCATAAATCGTGGCCTAATATCATATATACTGGAGTTAATACATCAATGTGTTTCTCTTGTCAAATAAGAAAACTTGCCAGGAATCACGTTGAGGGATATGTACATGACAAAGTTGATTTTCTAAGATATAGGAAATTATATTACCCATTACATAGGATTGGTCGAAAATATTTGTAAACAAATTTACATATACTATAGAAGCATAACTCCTTTAATTTTTTTGTTTTAGGGATTTTGTATTTTTTTGGTATTTTATTGTTTTATTTGTTTAGCTCGTGTTCTAATTTTCAAAAAAATATAGTAAAAGAGTTCTCCACCCTCTTACAACAGACAAAATTCTTAAAAAAAAACAGAAAACGGGGAAAATATCAGAATTACCGATCCTCTAAATACAACCGTTTCAGGGCAAAACAAAACATTACCATTTCCATGGCTTACCAGTGACAGCCCACTCCCCGTTTGGTTGCTGTTTGAGCTTCAGCCATACCGTCATGGCAATAATGATGGGAGGAACTTCTTGGGCTGGGGCACCCTGTTCACCGGGCACTGCTGACCTAACAGACCCGGCACTTCCCACCGACGCTGCTGGCATGCAGCCTCATCAACAGCAAAGCTGTCTGCTACCAGACCAGTTAACACATTGTTATTGGGAGACTGGGGTGCTTCTTGGATGGGCACCACAAGATTATTTTGTGCGACCTAATGGCAACTAAAGCAAAACAGAGAAATTTATTCTCAGCGAGTTTTCCGAATAATTTTGAAACTGAAAAATCAGTACATAAAAAAAAAAGAAACATATTATATATTTGTTCAAGCTAAGAATTATTCTTTCCCGCATCAAAAGAAACAAAAATGGTCCATCATTATTTTGGGACTAATTAAAAAGAAAATACGAAAAGTAAAGGTTATGTTAACATCTAGATCACAAACCTTGACTACGAAAAACCTAAAAATAGAATTTCGCTGAAGGCTAAGCTTAAATATTAAATACAGCTTTTAGAATACACATAATTTTAAATGAGGGCTTTTATGCTCATACTTTGGCCAAAACTTGCATTATTAGGCTAGTACTGCTATGAGTATGCATGCAATAGGGTAAGTTACATGCGACATTTCGTAAACTCACAAACGTTCTATACAGAACAAATTTTGTAGCCTACTTGCGCACTAAAATAATATATGAAACTTTATGTACCTCCACTATTTTTGGGATATATAGCATAAATTCTTTTAAGGAATTCGAAAGCACGTTGAAAAGTTTTCATGTAAAATCAGAACTGACATATGGAAGTAGCTCAGCTCTTCAGAAGCCATCTTAACAAAAGATGCCGGAATTTTCCTCGCCTCCCCCACCTTTTATAGACAAATGACACAGTATATATAAAAAGATTAACTAGTAAGAAAGGAAAAGAAACTAACCCCAACTTGTTGGCCTTGTATTCGCCACCAGGATAGCAGCATTTTGGGTATCTAAATGCCACAGCATTTTTTTTTACATTTGCACCGGTCACAACGCCCGCAAAAACAAGGCCATTTTTTCTTTGTTATGGTCAAATGGAAAAGGCCTGCAGAGGTCAAGACCCACGAGTAGGCAATATTCTGGGTCAAGCGTCATTTCGCCTCAGGCATGTTCATTGTTCAGGTACCGAGAATCGAGACCAAATTAGTTACAAAAACTAGCAACGGTCACGAATTCCTCATGAAAGCTTTAATCAACAAATAAGGCAGCCAAAATATGAGTTTGGCCCTTTGCAAATTCACTTTATTTATTGAATAAAGTTTAGGAAACAGAGAAATATGAATTATTCCATCTTGTGTTGAGTTAACAAACTGAGACCCATTAGTTGTGTGTGTTTCAAAACACCGCCACAGGATGGCGTAGTAAGCATAACGGTCAGGTGGTTAAACTCGACAAGCAAAACTGAAGCAGTGATTCTATTTATCGAATTTCAGTTAATAAAACCATAGCTTCTTGTATGTATAAGGCTTAAAGTTCAGTTTCACGTAGCATGCAAGTCACGTCGTCCAAGAGGTGCACTGAAGTGAAAGCACGAAGAACGAACTACCCCAATCGTAGAATTGATTAGTGTTAGCGGGAAGCACAAAAACGTGTTAATCCTTTCATTATTAGATTTACCGGTGTTGCAGCACTTATCGAACACTATTTTACAGTAATGGTGACTATTCTTGAAGTCTTCGGACGATGTACTGCTGCTCCAGAGGATTGTTTAACACATTTTTAATGAGAATAGAAAATACCATAGTGTATTATACAGTACAATACACACGTACCTTGGTTCTTCTTCTGTTTGAAATTCATGAAATTAAACTTCCGGAGACTTTGTTTTGTCGTCGAGTGGGCAAAGAGTTACGTAGCATGAAGCCATTGTTGTTAAACTTTAATAATTTATTGTCAATGCAATGTTTTAAGTTTAAAATCCGCATATCGCACGTCACAAGTATCTTTCACAGATCAGTCCGCATGCTAGAGCAGTTCATTTTCAGGGTGTTCACAGCGTAACTGGTGACAGAATCGTCGACTAACTGGACGATGCGTCGAATTTTTAACGTTACGCCTTTACATACAGGAAGCTATGGCAAAACAAACTAGTAAAACGAAAACGGAACTTGATCAAAAAGTTTTAATTAAGTTCAGTTTGGTTATAAACTAATAATTACATGTATAATCAATCAGTGCACATACTGTATGCCAAATTTCAATTATGGCTGAAAAAAAGGAGGAAAACTTTATCGAAAATTTGATAAGGTTCGGATTTTTTTTTGTTTTGTTGGAATTATTTGTTGAATAATGACACCTACGTCGCACAAGTGTTGACTAACTAAACTCTATATTTCAAAAGGGATTGATATTCGTTTTTGTTCCCGATCCTAAACAGAAGACGATTGCTCAAACAAATAAATGGTGTCTACCCAAGTGAATGGCGTTTACCCAAATAAATGGCGTCTACCCAAACAAATGGCTGTCTACCCAAATAGATGGCTGCTTAACCAACAAATGGCCGTTTACTCAATGGATAACACGATAATCACGGCTAGTAATAGTGAACCACAAAACGGTAATGTGTTTATTGCACCGTAAATCAGAAATACTGAATTGGCAATTATTAAGCACACAATTATTTCACACCAAATGATTTCACCAAACATTCATTACTGCACCAACAAATAGCAGTGAACGAACAATAGTGGTTCCATCAAAAAGCAGTAAAACCGAAAGGTGTCAACTGACAGAACATTGTTACTGCACAAACAAAAGCAGTTAATCAATATGACATTAAAAAAAAAGTGCAGAAAAGTAATCACTGCACCAAACGCATGTACACAAGAAGAGATCACTGTCTGAACCATCGTAATTTCACCTAAAATAAAACGACATACGAAACCAAAGCATCTACCGGATAGTACATTTGAAACGAAATATGATAAAAAAAAAAAACAGTGACGGATAATATGAAAACATTTATGTGCTCGAAAGACATTAAGATTTGTCAGTGATCAAAGGACATAACAGTGCAAAGACATTTGAAAAGTGTATTAATGCGTCTAGCGTAGGAAAGTTGTTCTCTTTTACAAATTGCTACACTTTGTTTAGTGTGACCCTCCTAATAAATGATGGACGAAACTCAAGAAAATAGGTTAGATACTATGTACACAAACAACTGCACGTGCTTATGTGAGCCGGCACAGAGTTGAAATGCCAGTAATTGATATAAATTTATTTTATGTTGCATGATAAAGTTTGCCAACTTGGTGTCGTATGAATATGAATGTGAATGAGCGTGTCGGTTATTTTATGATAGAAAAATGGGATACATGTTGGTTCAGTAAAACAATTGTTCTCAAATATATGAATATGTACATGAAAATTTAGACAGTGTCAATGCTCTGTATCATGATTGTAAACAGCGCAAGTATAAAATAAGACATTCAGTGCACTCACTTCAGAACTTCGTTAGGTCTCATGAAAATTTTTCTAAATAATTATGAATCTGGGCATGAACAAGGATAAAAATTATCGTGTTTGGGATTTTTTTCTTTCAAATAATTTAACGACAATTGACAGAAAAACATAGTTTTGCAATATAAAGGTTTTTTCCCCAGAGACTTAGAGCAGACTATAAACGCTGGCGTCAATTTTTGCCAAGATGAATGTTTCTATTTCTCCTTATGTAGGGACTAATATTAAATGTTAAGGGAACTATCACTTAACCCAAAATAGGGCTAGCCGAATAGTAGGAGACAAGGACCTTGTAATTATATTAGTAAGGCCTTAATCTCTTAATTTAGCGGATATATTGGCAACCGGTATCGGTGCCAGTATCGATATATGGTAACTGGTAACATACCGATACCTTACCGATTACCGGTCCTTCCTTTTTATCCCTTTTATCGGATTACAATATCCATTTGTCTATTAAATATGAAATATAAATTAGATTCGCTAAGCATTTCTGCGTAGTTCAGTTCAGCGTCTGCCTAGCACCAGATACTTCTTATAGATCAGATAATTAAATCATCGCTAATATTAGAAGATCTCCGGGTTTGAGTCATACCTCGTTCAGCGCTACCTTGCTATTGGAATAGTTAGTGGCTGGGAGTGTATAAAAGTTGCGCACCTGCAGCACTCACTCTCTCTCGTTCCAACCCTGACACTGTGAGGCTGCTAGTCTAGAAGATACTGACCATTGGATCCATCATTAGTCTAAAGCTAAGTAGAACTCTGATTTAAGAACTAAATTCATGCTGAACTTAGGCTAGATATCATGGCTTATTGTAGACTTAAGGTCTAGGCATAACTTTGGCAAGGACGCCTTACGGATAAGAGGGAGCCAACGTAAGCCAAATACATCTTCTATGGTCTCCCTTCTTTTACTTGCCATTGCTTGTGATATTTGTTGCCGTTAATTAATAATCGGCCGGTGTAAGCTGTAAAGCTAGCTTACACACTGAAAACCCTCAGCAAATCTGTTAAATAGGGAATTGCGAGATGTTTACATTCCAACAAGGCATAGAACATGTTTGCATTTCACAAAACTTAATTTGGCTAAGTGACTGGCACTCGACGGACTGAGACGACTTTAGCAAGTGTTAGATGGTGAGCACACTGTAGGCTTGAGCAGTGTAAAATCAGTAAACGTTTCTGTCAGTTATATGCATTGAACCGAGCCTCACTTCCTCATTCCCATGCAGTAGACGAGAAAACTCCACATATCGATAATTGCGACAAGTTAAGCAATAGAATATAAAGTAAGTTAGTATACTGGCTAGATCTCAACTGCATTAAATCCGATACTTGTGGTTTGGGACAATTAGCATTTTTAAACCCATGACTCCAGTGGGGGGAATCCCTCGTGTAGTAAGTTTGGAATGGAGTGTCCTGAAAGAGAAAGGTACCCAATGGGGCAGTAAAAGGATGCCGCTTTCAGTGGGCGTGGCTAGAGGTAAGATAGGCTAATCTGATGATGTCATTCCTTCCTCTGTTACTCACGGGTGTAAGTCACCGCTGCCTTCAATACTGGTATGCAGCCATTCAAAGCGAATTTTATGGCATTTTCAAGATAGGCGGTGCTGATAAGGACCACCTCCTCTTAGTCACTGACCTGGATGGTCACGAATCTGGATGGAATATATTTTTTGGGCGCTGTCGTGGATTAGCCACCACTTTTATTTTTAAGCAGCTGCCATTTTGGTTTGCCGCAATCTTGGTTTGGATCTCTTGAGTCCCAGTTGGTCTTTTAATTCCTCAGTCAGTATTTTTTCTTTTTCCTTAAATTTGTATTGCGGGTAAACAAAATTTTTTTCATATGTTAAGGGCGTGGCTAGGATCGCAAGATTTCGAGGTCTTATCTGAAGAGTTGGTGATTAGGGCCATTACTACCTGAGCTAGCGGACAAGTTGACTGAAGGAGGTTAATAGTAACTCTTATAGAGGATAATGCAAAGTGGGTCACATGATCTGTAGAGTGCCCATAATTCAAAGTGGTCGGCCATCTTATTAACAAAATTAAGTACGGGACTATTAAAATAAAATAATAATGAATTTCTTACTGATGCAATGCATACGGTGACATCACGAGCCTTTCTACAGGGGTTAGCTATACAATAAATAAATAATAGACAAGACAGGCACTAAAGCCTGTCCACAGTGGGAGCAAAAAAAAGCGACCAGCTGGGGATTGATATTTTAAAATACGGAAACAATACAGACAACTTTCTGTCACAGATTGCATTGGAAGAAAGTCCATGCGTGAACAGCCAATCAGAGGGTGCCATTTTGTGTCGAGTCTAACCAGTCTACACAAGAATAGTATTTACAGGAAAGCCAACTTTAAAGGGGCAGCATATACTTTAATTTGGTTGCAGAAAGCTGCTCATCCTTTTTGAAAAAAAAATAGGCTAGCAAAACCTAAACAGGAAATGCAGAACTTCAAAGTAGATCTTGGTCTATGGCACAGCCGTCTCCGTCGAACCTTGGTGTCACGAAGTGCTGCTATTTCCCTTGCTCTGAACTTCGTTTCATGCAGAAATTTTAATACCTCTTGTCTCCCTTTGGACGAATTGCATTCTTGGGAATGTTGTGTGCTCCTACACATCAACAGTAGGTTTCCAACCCCAAAAACATATTTTTAAACTATGGTTCATACCATGTCAAGATGTTCCCCACAGCCACCACCATCTTGGATTCAGTCATTGTAAAATGCAAAAAACGGCATTTTCCTCTAGCTTGTTAGTGGAAACTAACCACACTCTGCTACCACTTCTTATGTTGTGTTACCACTTCTCAATTTTAATTACCATACTTGTTAGTAAAGAATAAATTCTGGTATCCGGAAAAAATGCCCCCGACAAAACACACCCAACACAAAATCCCGCAGAAAAAATGTCCCTAGGAAAGAACGCCCCCAACCAAGTAGGATAAAATGCCGCAGTGGTGGTACTAGCTTAGCCTCGGATTTAAGACGCTCATCTATACGAGCATTACTTTGCTTCAGATTACTTAATGCTCCAAGGAATTTATAAAAAAAACCTTTGCGTATTTGCTAAACTCTCCGTTTACAATTAAATTTTAGCTACCTTTTTTCCTTAAACTAAACTTCTTTCACCGTCAAAAATGTCTAGTGAGATTAACGATGGAACTGACATCCAAGAAGTTTATTTAAATAATATTTTTGCGTTTTGACTAAACTCTCCCTGTTTACTTCACTTACTTAGCTACTTTTTTACTTAAACTAACCTTCTTATAATATAATAATATGAGGTTTAACCATACATAGATGGCATGGAGCAGGAAGGGCAAGGCCGCTTATTCCTGTCCAGTCTTTAACAGGAGTTAGCAAACGCGCATGTTAACCAGCGGATCCAGCACAAATTCTGGTCGTTTCAAAAAGCGCTTGAGACATGAATTCCTTAAAAGAGCTGTAAAGCTTTTCACAGAGGATGCACTCACGGTCTGCTCGGGCAAGGAGTTCCATGGGTGGATGACCCTCACCCCAAAAAAGTGTCTTCTACACTCCAAGTTTGCAGACACCACTGCCAACTTTAAGGAGTGACCCCTAGTCTTCGTAACAGGGCTGGGGTCAAAGAAAGGCATGTCGACAGCCAAGAAACCTTTAACAATCTTGAAAGTCATACACAAGTCTGCCCTCAGTCTGCGCAGCTCAAGTGACTCTAAACCAACCCGAAGGAGACGTTCACCGTAGGACAGGTCCCTCAGGCCAGGTAGCCGCTTTGTGAAGCCACGCTGCACCGACTCAATAAGATCGATATCCCTTAATAGGTAAGGTGACCAAACCTGACTTGCATGTTCAAGAAGCGGTCTCACGAAAACCTTAAAGGCCCATGTCTTTACAAGCATGTTACCGGACAAAAAGCAACGTTCCACGATAGCAAGACGTTTAAAAGCTTTTGCAACTATAAGGTTGCAGTGTGTTGATGACTTTAAATCTGCTGTCAGGTGGACACCTAGGTCATTTATCTCGAGAACCCCAGGAAGTGGGAGATCATGCAAAAAGTAAGGACTAACGGTTTCCTGCCGGCCAATGTGAAAAACTTGGCACTTTTCAGTTGAAAGAGGGAGCTGCCATGTCCCACTCCAATGGGAAACAGCCTCAATCCCCCGGACAAGGGCGGCAGAGTCACAAACCCGGTCAACCACCTGTCCCCCCAGCTTAAAATCGTCGGCAAATTTGAACTGATATGTCGAAAGATGTTCACATTGAAGATCATTTAGAAAGATCACAAAAAGCAAAGGCCCCAGTACTGATCCCTGGGGGACACCGCTACTAATGGTGGCAGGTCCCGAAAACGATTCACCAATCCTGACTCTTTGTGATCTACCGACGAGAAAAGCCTTAATCCACCCCAACAGGCAACCAGAAATGCCAAGCCATTCAAGCTTAAGAAGCAGCTTGGAGTGGACGACGGATTCAAACGCCTTCTTAAAATCGAAGTAAATTACGTCTGATGGGACGCCCACATCAAGGGCCTCGGTCCAGAGATCGAGACAGCGAAGCAGCTGGCACGTCGTAGAGCGGCCAGGCAAAAATCCGAACTGGTCATTAGAAAGGTGGCCATTTTTCAGCAGGGTAGGTAACATATGGTTTTTAACTATCGATTCCATGACTTTACATGGGACGGATGTTATAGAGATTGGCCGATAATTCTTGAGGTCAGCGGGATCCCCCTTCTTAAAAATTGGGACGACGTTTGCAGTAGACCACATAGAAGGGATGGATGCATTTTCAAAAGAAAGTTGAAAAATATGCGAAAGAGGGACACAGATCTCGTTTGCGACCTGCCTATAGAAGAAAGCAGAATATCCGTCAGGGCCCACAGAGTGGCTAGGTTTTAAATGCATCAGGGCAGACCGCACAAGACAAGAAGAAAAAGTGATATCGTTACAGAAGCTCATCGGTAAACTCGAAACCGGGGGACCACATTGGAGTACATTATCATCCACAATACAGTTTGAAGCAAAAAAAGAATTTAAAAGATTTGCCTTATCAGGTTCGTCCGTAATATAATTGTTATTCAACTTTAGAGGAGGCAGTCCACGCTTTTTTCCGGTCTGAAAGCGGTAAAATCGAAACAGAGCAGAAAGGTTTCCTTCTTTAATAATTTTGATCTCCTGGGAGGAACGCCAATCAGAAACAAGGTGATCATATTCCTCAACCAAGCAGTTATAACCAATACGGTCCTCCATTGTCTGTGACACACGAAGACGCCGCCACTTGACGAGTTTTCGCCTGGCAACCTTTCTAATATAAGCTGGTAAGCGAGCACCTATTCCACGCTTCGTGGTCGGCTTACCACGAGAGCTTCTGACCTGTTTATCAACAATTTCCAAAAACCTGGACCAGGTCGAGTCCACCCCATCGCAAGAGCGGAACACGTCCACATGCCAGTTCACTAGGCTCAATTTATTCCGAAGAGCATTGAAATCAATCTTACCCATGTAGGTAGGAGGTGGTAAATTACCAAATTCTGCGCAGTTGACAGAAAAAGTAACCATACAATGGCCACTAGTCCCAAGATGTTCACTCACATCAACATCAAAGATTAGAAGCTCATCCTGGGCGAAAATAACGTCGAGTATACTTTCACCACGGGTGGGTATATTTTCTTCTTCAAAAAAGTCAATGGATCCAGAACACTGCTCCAATTTTTCGGATTCTAGACTATCTTCGGGGGTCCACCAACAATTTTAACCTCACTAAGTCACATAAGTTTTTCAGAAAAACAGTATAGGCTACCTTTATAGTAAATCAAATGCAAACAGAGCCAGTGTCATTAAAGTAGAAATTCGCTAGAGGTATCCATACTTGGGATGTAGAATTGCTCACAATTTTAATGCCACTGTAAGTTGTATAGATTTTAAGAAAAACGGCACATCTTCTAAGTAAATTTAATGCAAATGGAGAGGTTGTCATCATGGTACAAATACGCTAGTGGGATCCCTACTCGAGGCGTGGAATTGCTCACAATTTCAACCTTTTTAAAAATAAATTTCTCGGAGTTTTGTGTCATCTGACGCAAGCTAATGCTCATGTAGATGAAGCAATTTTGGACCTTAATAGTTAAGGAAGTGTAGTTAAGAATGGGGTGAACCTGGAGATGGGAACCAAAAACTACTTACTTAGGGGCATTATTTCCTGGGGGCTTTTTTCCCTAAGGGTGTTTTTTCTGGAGGGCTTTTTTTCCTAGGGGTATTTTTTTCCTGGGGGCATTTCTTCTTTTGGGTGTTTTGTTGGGGGCGTTTGTTATGGGCCGTTTTGTCGGGGGCGTTTTTTCCTAGATCCATAAATCTCGGTATGCATGAGTAGTAATTTCTTGAATTTAATTATAGACAGCAACTTACCTCTTTTACAGACACTCAACTGTCTAGTACAAGCATACATGGAAGACAACAATACGCCACCTAGTGGAGACTTCCTAAAACATAGCAACCGAAAGTGAAACTGAAACAGTTACTTGGGTATCTCGTTTTTGTCCCAACAAATACCAAGTGAGATTGGTAAAGGCTAGCTACAGAAAAGGCTTTCCCACACTGCATTACCTTTTATGTTTCAATTTGTCAGTGGCATCATGGGAAGTCTGACCAATCCCAGAGAAAAGTTTTAATTTATTAGTCCACGATGGAAGTGTGAAACAGCATGGAATAGCAAAATACGTAATAGGGAACTCCCCCCTTCCCAATTGTGGTTGACTGTGACACCATCATGCTATGGGGAGCATCTCTCTTCTTTAAGATGGTCAACCAAAATGCATCATGGGACGAATGATGGCTGGCCGAATAGTCCCGCAGAAAATTTTAATTTTCTCCCTAAGCTAGGTTGACATTAAAGCTCTATAGGGAGATCTGTGACGTCACACGGTTGTGAGGAAGGCAGCTTGGGAAATGTCATTGACTTTGTTTTGCAACTATCTACTTATTGCCCAACCATACCCACTAAAACCCACTATTAATCTCTGTTCATCAACTTACACCGGAAATCTAGTGGTTAATGTCACTGCCTTCCTTCCCAGCATACTGGATTCTAAACTCACCCAAGTCAAGAAAAAAATTCTACACTTCCAATACTAAACCTTTAAAAAATGCCAACTGATAAATAAGACCAACTATAGAAGAGCAATTTTCGTGATTGATCTATCTGTTATCAAATATAAGACCCACTATCAACTTTTATAAATCAACTTAATCCATTAGCTCAGCAGCTATTGTCAGTGCCTTTCAACCCACCTTCCTGGGTTCGAAACTCACTACAGTCCTGTATAAAAAAGATTTTTCTTCATTCCTAATACTACATTTACTAAAAAATACCAACTGAGAACTGATGGCCAATTGAAGTGAGGACACAAGATGACCATGGTGACTTAAGATGGCTACCGAGGGGACATGAAATCCAAGATGCCCTCCAATAGAACATGAGGTCCAAGATGGCCACCGAGATCTACAACAGTAATTAACTCGTTCTTATCTAATCAGCTATGACTCAACCCTGATGGCGTATCCATTTCTATGATATCATGGGTTTCCCCAATGACTCATCCTTATTTCTTATCTTATTTTATCCTAGCCTGTCTTCGATCTCTATTGTGGTCCTAAATGGGCAGTCCTCTCTCTGCAGTTGTGCTATTTGTTTCCTTTGATTCTGTGTGATTTACAGGAATTTGCATGTATTGATTTAACTGTGTTTATTAAACCAGCTTTAAAATATTTTTTTATGACAAAAACTATCATTATCAGAAGATTCAATTTTAATTTGCTTAGGACCAGTTTTACTCATATCCTTCCCATCCCAAAACATAATATTTTTGTACTGATATTAACTCTCGATTTTTTTTATGTTTGCTGTTTAGATGTACGAAAGTTACAATTCATTTCTGTTGTTGTCATAGTCCAGCGTTGTTTCCTGGATTATTAAAGTGGATGTTTCAGTGAGTTGATGGGGTCACGCACAAAACTACTAAGAGTTTCTCGCATTTTCCCTCGAGGGATTTGTGTTCACCCGACGTCAGTGCATATTCTTGCGCCGTGCCTTATCATTCTTCTAGTGGTTATATCTATGATGTTGGGTGCTGTATTAGTCATTATGCACGTTGGAAATATACTAGAGTGTGGTAAATGTGAAAGTACACCTATTAGGTGCATTGCGGGTGAATTCAGTAACGTATCGAGTAATACATCCAGTGATCGACAGTCTCAGCCTAAAATCCTTCCGACCATATACGTTGTGACTCCAACATATGCACGTCCTGTTCAAGAAGCTGAACTGACTCGTTTGGCTCAGACATTACGCCTTGTTCCTTCACTTCATTGGATTGTAGTAGAGGACTGTGAACAGCCAACTGTTCTAGTTAGTACACTGTTGCGTCGATCACAACTCAACTGGACACATTTGACTGGTCCCAAGCCTGAATGGTTGAAGAAAGTCAGACGCACAAAATCCCGAGGAGTCTCCAACCGCAATGCAGCACTTGCTTGGATTTTTAAATATGCTGAAGATGGTGTGATGTACTTTGCTGATGATGATAATACTTATGATGTTAGGATATTCGAAGAGGTAATTTCATTCTATTTAATTATGTGACATCAGGAGCATACAAAGTTCGACAGGAAGGAGGAGGTATGACGAATGTTTCCCAGTTGATGTCAGGAACATTGCTCAATTCGGCAAATTTCTGTACTAGAAAATGCATCCACCTTATTAGGCATTTTTAGAAGGCTTGGATTTTCATCTATCTTATGCTGGTTCATACTTAGAGGATATTTCATTTCATTATTCTGGCTACAACTTAAAAGATACCGAATGTTACACTGAATTAGAGTTGGTCACTCCTTGCTGTTAAGGAACTTTATATGTACTCTTGGTGACACGCATCATACCATATTTATGTGAATGTAGTCACACCTTATTTTAAGCTGTCGAATTTTTTAAAAAACACAAAGAACTATGGTTAACGCTGTTAGTTGAAACGGGATAATTTTTTCATTCAAGGTCAGGAGGTCATTCAGATTGTTGGAACAAGATAAACGTAATCACATAGACGAAGTAGTTTTCAAGTACTTACATTGCCGAAAAAAGCTTTTTTGAGGCACATAGTCAGTAGAACAAGATTTGTGCCCTTCTTTACCACAATTCAAAAACATGAACAGAATAGATTGTAAGCCTACACCAAAACATAACTAAGTGTCCAAGTTGTGCAAAATGACGAGTGGTACATTTTCAGAACTTATCCTATGTACGCATTTTAGGTGGCTTGTCGTACAGGTGATATGAAGCATTAATGGGTGATAATTTCAATAGAGGTAATTTCAACTCAGTCTAGAAATTAATTTCTACATCACGAACTAATGAAAAATGATGTACTTACACAAATTCTTACCGTTTGCTCTACTGGAAAGACGATAGGAAGTATGAATTTGTCTATGAAAGTTACCTGACAAATTTTTAGCAGGAGCATGACATAGATATTTTCTCCTTATGGACAGTCCTCTATGTGATTTCTGCAATTTTTACAAATTACCCGAAAGTCTACAATTGTAAATAGCTGAAAGAATTTTGTTAAGTCAATATCGTAATTATTGTCATCTCTCCTTTGTTTGCGAATTTTTAACTTTGCTAATTGTAGTCTCTCTCCTTTGCTGGAGAGATTTTAGCTTTGCTATTTGTAGTCTCACACCTTTGCTCCGGAGTTTGCAGCTTTAGTATTTATAGTTTGTCTCTCCTTTGCTCGAAAGTTTGCAGTCTAACTCTTTTTAATTCTCTCTCTTTCCTTTGCACGGTAGTTTGCAGCTTTGATATTTATAGTGTCTCTCCTTTGCTCGAAAGTTTACACTTTTACTATTTGTAGTTTGTCTCTCCTTTGCACGAGAGTTTGTAGCTTTACTATTTGTAGTCTGTCTCCTTTGCTCAAGAGTTTGCA
>JAHWFP010043202.1:21342-31815 GCA_023313725.1 Lithobius niger | reverse complement strand
TTTTTTTTTTTTTTTGGGAGCACGAACCCAAAACTGAAATATCTGCCCCACACGTGACGATTAGAGGGACAATTTAGATGGAGATATCCAAGCGGAAATCCCGCGTTCTTTGACATGCCACAGTCAACATGATTTTTCGATTTGAAGATTGTCTTAACAAACCCAGATGCAACAATACAATCTGGATTTCGATATCGATTCTATTTCTTTATTGACCCTAAGAAGCCTATAAGCTATCTGCTCACGTTACAACAACTTACACTATTACATAGACCCCCACAATAATACCAGGGTACCACAGAACTGGAAGAACACAACTACATTCTGGAGCAGAAAGTCGCAACAAATTAGCACCATCCATTTCAAGCAAGGATTCTGATCACTGCAAGACTTGGGCCTATCGGCCCTTGTTTTTTTTGCGCAGAGCTGGTCTAGAATGCTGGACGCTATTTTACCCATTTCTATGTCTTCCCGCTAGCCACGAGCACAGTTCCTTAGCTTTTGGAATCCTTTTCGGCCATCTTTAATTAGAAAACATGCCAAAACGTTACACCCTTGCACACATAACTTCTACTCAAACATCCGTTCTGAGTCATCCTGCCTTACTGTGTGCGTGGCGTGTCGTTATGATCGGCTACGCCTTCCTGGAGGGGACGGCTTTAATCGACGGCCGCCATTGTTTTTGTGACCATCTTGGATATCAACAAGGCACTCTGCTGCCAAAAACGTACAATCGATTGTCTGTGTTCGTTCTGGGGAAAACTCAAGATAGGCTGCGGACATTATAGTGAAAGTCAGGCGAGCATAAAATACCATCGAGGAAATGGACCACCCGACTGGCAGTGATTTCGTTCAGGCCATAAACTCAACTATAATGTAGGGATTAGTTTCCGAAATAGCAGTTGTGGAGAAGAATATCAAGGTGTTCTTAGGACTTTTTACCACACTGTCAACCCCCATTAGGCAGGGTGACATCATTTCGTTGAAAATCGTCGGCCTGATTTAACCCAATCCTCTGCCCTGGGTCTAGATAACAATATTTTATATCAGTGCTCTTTTATGAATCGCTTAACAGTACGTTAAATCAAATAATGAGTGTATTAACTCATCACACCGAATTTAATCATGACTTAATTTAATATGACGCCCATTTAAGCAATATCGTGACTAGATGTAGCCATTGTTAAACAATGCTTTACCGATTGTTGAACATGTTCCCCCGTTCTCGTATTATAATGCCCGCAAAATGGGGGCAATATGTTCAACAATCGTTAAAGCATTGTTTAACCATTGATGGCCACAAAGAGACGTGGCGTAACTCAGCATTGTTTTGTTGGCATTTTGCCCGCCTGTGTAGAACTTTTGGTTCGAATTCGCGCTCGTGTCTGTGTATAGTTGACGATCTTTCTCTTCAGCAACAAGAGCAAACGAAGCGACGCTCGTGTTTTTTTTCTATTCTAGGATGAATGGGTGTTATGATGGATAATGTCCGAAAACCTCGTTCATTACAAAAACTGGCTTGCCCGTGTGACATTGTTTTATAATGCCCTCGGTGTTCGGTCATTAAGCTTTAAGTAAAGCTTTTGTTGTTAATGTTTTTCCGTGCATTGGTGTAAAAACTTGCAATGGGCCCTGTGGAGTCTCGTGCTCATGTCGATTGTGGCATGTCAAAGATCCAAAGTTGTACCTGTCGTCACCTCACAGTGGGTTCGGCGCTCAGGTTCGGGTGTGGTAAAAACAACAGCAACTGAGAAATGTGTATTCCAGGACCTCTCTTTTTCTTAGCCCTAATGTTTTGGAGAATGAAACCCACTTACTGAAAGGAAATATGTTACATAAGTTTGTGTTTTGAGAACTTTACCTTTGGAGGTATACTCTGCCTCTGGAGGTATGCGACTTTCTACAGACAGGCAGACAGAGTAAAATGCCAAATTGTCCAGTGTAAACCCGGACCTTGTTCAATCCGCTCACTCTGTCAACTATAGCAGCACTGTAAACAGTCCAGCCAAAATCTCGTATAACTTATTCTGTCAAATGCAGTAAGCTAGCCCGAATCCAGCTCTTCACCAAACTTACCGAAATCGGATTTTCTGAGCTTTTGGCCTTCATGAAGAGAGATCTAGCGTGGCGTAAGTGCGTTTCGCATTTCTGTGGCCTCTTTCCTGATTTGTTCCATTTCCGGATTTTCTCAGTTTCTCTCCCTATGTCTCTCTCTCTCTCTCTTCAGAATGAAGTCACGTGGCTCAAAATATCAGCCGCTGCAGAAGAGAGTACAAGCGGAAATGGCTGCCTTCAATTTTGGCGCCAACACCCAACGCCATGTTCCATATTTAAGTGTAAGCGTCTTATTTTGTACTTTGGGCCAAACCGGGTCGGTCTTAGTTCCAGTGTACGTGCGTGAGAGAGCGGCGAGACAAACTTGTCTGCCATCTAGTTTCCATGCATCAGAGACACTCTAATAGGCTCTTGCTTTGCTGGCACGATTTTCCAAATTGTCTGTGAAATTCACGAGGGTTGAGCAGAGCACAGGCAGCAGCAGCAGCAATGGCGTCCGCTGGCTGATGTGATGGAGCGAGTGAACAGAGCGATGGTAGCTCGTTAACTAAGGCTTCCAGCGATATTGCGCCTTGCGGCTTTGGCTCGGTTCGGTCCTTCTCTTCTCCTCCCCCCCCCCCATTCGTTGAATAATGAGTGCTCTTTTGAAGCAACCTTTCGTAGATAGAAAGCGTACCCATTAGTGGAAATGAACGAACTATGAAAGCACACGGTCTGTGTAATTGAAGAAATATGGTAGTAGTATACTAGGTCCTCATCGCCTCTGCTCCCCTCTGGCACCGAACAAACGCACTCGTTCCTTCCATTGCTCGGATCGTTCTGCAGGAGAGTGGTATGGGGGTTTGGGGAGGGGGGGGGAGCCCGAGGGGGGGGGGGCGGCAGCATCATCAAAGTGATTCCGATGAAAGATGGCTCTTTTGTGTAAATTTAAATGAAAAAGAAGACCGCAACACTCGTTTGTTTTATAGAATTTTTTTTTTCCATATTGCAGGTGATCAAGAGCGGATGTTCCAATGTATTTGTACTGTGGATCATTCCAGTAGCGTACCACGTTCGGTCATCACATTTTAATAATTTTAATGGGCGATTTTAATCCGTTGTATTTGCACAACGGATTAAAACAACGGATCAATTAGGTTTCCGAGGAACGAGTACAAAAGTTTGTGCGGAGAATTTTTGACTTTTGGGCTTAATTTCGTTTGTTGGCTGGCCAAAAAGTGTTATTTTTCTATTATTTAGTTTAAAGTATAATAAACTGGTTGGCACAAAGCCAAAGATTAACGAAATGTGGACCCCCCCCCCTCCCCTCTTCCGAAAAAAAGACCGTAAACATTAAATTGAAAAAAGCAAAATATCCAAGTTAAAAACTTCTTGACCCTTTCATGACTGAATTAACCACGCTAACCACTGGGTTGTTCCTGGTCGCTTTGATCGGGGTTCCCGGGAACCCCTCACAGAGGTCACTCACTAAAAATGTCTACCGTGAAAATTTGCTTGCTTTTTTAAGTTAGTTGTATACGAGGATAAAGAATGGCTTACTCCATTACCATTAAAAAAAAACACTTCAAATCTGCAATGAATTCCAGTTCATTAAAAGATTGTGCCCCCTGTAAAGAAGGGAATGTGTCTGCATGAAGAAGGCATAGGCTTGATATCGTTGAGTTGGTTTAAAATTTGGTAACTTAGGATGAGATCCCTGTGTTTTAGTCTTATCTTATTTAGTGAATCGGAGAAATTCAGGCTCTACTGAAAATCCAGGACCTTAGTATTGCTGGTTGGGACTAGGGTCCTTTTTCACCGATTTCTCATTAGGGTGAAAAAGGACCCTAGTATTTTTTTTTACGTCAGTATTTTAGTTTCTCCACCGAGTCTTTGTTCTAGTTTCTTTTTACAAATGACATAATTGCTAGCCGTAATTTAATGCAACGATTGAAGGAGGTACATGACGATTTGACGAGGGAAGGGGGGGGGGGGGGAAATTGGTAATTATGTTTACGAATGAAAATTTTGATTATACGAAAATGTTGCTTCAGCAAAAAACTAAAGTTTCAGGAGTTCTATCCACTGTCGGTGCCTTGTTCACTAATCTTATTCAGACGTCATGGGCCTCGTGTATTCGGGACGTGAACATCTTTAGCAGCGAGAAAACGTGTCACGCACGATGGGATTACGAAATCCGTCAAAGAACTTTTGACTTTGTAGAGTAAATTCTTCGTGAAGGAGCGAAGGAGTTACTTTTGTTCTCCCCCCCCCCCTCCACCCTTTTAAATGGGGGGTAGGAGGGGGTAATGCCTGGCTTGCCCTAACCCTAGTGAACGACCAACTGATTGAAAGGTCTTGATGCTTTTCTGTATGATTGAAAGAAACGTCATGCAGGTTATAATGCCTTAAAATTGTTTACAAAATTTGAGATAGAACGATATACTTAAAAAAAAGGGATATTTTCAAATGACGTCTGTTTTTCGAATGCTAAGGTTATCTCACGAGGGTGAGGGACCATTTTTCTGGGAAATGCATATCTTTTACACAGTAGCGTGCACGCACAGACCGACGATGGGGGCAGGGGCAACTTTTGTAAAAGGGCAGGCTGGGTTTTGTTTTTTTCTGGGAACTTTTTTTTATTTGCTCGTCAGTCTTTTTTTGTATATCCTTTTTTAAGCTTGTTCTCTTCTTTTATCCTTTTATGCTCCTTTCTGCCCTTTTCCTGGCCTTCTTTTTGCCCTTTTTTGGCCTCTAGGCCCTTTTTCTGGCTGCTGCACCATCATTTATCGGTTCAGAAAACCAAAATGGAGCATTTTTTTTTTTTTACATAAGGATATAAAGGGCATTTTTTTCGAAAAAAGCAGGGGCAATTACCCCTTCCTGTGCACGCCACTGCATTTACATGCCACATATTGACACAACGAGCACAAAAGTAAAATAAAATACTTGCAGGGGCTAATGTGAGAGAAATACTTCACCATTAAGTATTGATTGAATGATGATTTTTGCATTGGTGTTGGCCGATGAGTAATTTAAAAAAATATATTTCTGGTTTTCGGAAACTAAATTGCTTGGCATCCCTGTGAATTACGACTATTTCATAGCCTATCAATATTTGTGTTTATTTTTACACATTTGGTCGTCAAATATGTTACGTGATCGAACGGAAGGCCCACAACAGTTATTAACATAAAACAATTTAACTTTCGGTAACGTTTTCCTTGCCTTGTTCGCAATGTAAAATATGAAAAACACTAAAACAACAGCAACAATCGCAAGTTGGCCAGCAACCCGTCGCCATCTTGGAAAGATAGCACACGTAGACGTCAGTGACGTGAACGTGTGACGTCATTCCAAATGGCGACGGGTTGTTGGGCAACTTGAGATTGTTGCTGTTGTTTTAGTATTTTTCATCTTTTAGGTTGTGAAGAAAGCAAGGAAAACACTGCCGAAAATTAAATTGTTTCATGTTTATAACTGTTGTGGGCCTTCCGTTCGATCAGGTAACATATTTTTGTGACAGATCTGCTTAACCTGCAAATTTAATTTTTACCTTCTTAACTGAGATTGATTACAATACTTATCAAATCTGATCAGTGTTTAATCTCTGGCACAAACCAAACCTACCGACCATGGAAACAAAAGATAACATTGGAAATTTGGAAAACTTGACTCATTCGCATTGTAGTAAAGTCCACTTAACGAGGAACCAGATTTCCAATTTATTTTCAACGCTGGACTTCAAACCTCGCCCACAAACTGATATTGAACCTTATTGACTTAACAGTTACGTCAACACAATTAAGCTTCAATATATTTATCTTGCTTAAATGTAGCTAAACATCATTAAGAATACATCAGTTAATAGCGTCGCTAGTGATGTATTCTGTGCACGCCCTGTTTATTCAGTGGCTGGATCTTGAATGTTTGAACTACACTTACTTGTGTTGCCAAACTAATTCATTACTATTCAATGCTAGTGTTAATAATAATCCTATGGTATTTCATTAAGCCAGGGAAATTACCATAGCGTCTGTCAGAAATTGCATAGTTGCTCGTCTTCTGTGCTTATCAGTGATGTTTAAAATATTGATTTTGTTTCTTATTTTTATTTTCATTTCTTTATACAGAGTGGTCTAAAAGTTTGGTCACACGCAAATAACTGCCGATGTGATGGTCCTACGTAAATTCTGAAGACATATTTGTAATTTAAGTCAGATATGGGGAAGCCAATGAAGATATTTTCAATGACCTTGAAAACAGCATTCAAGGTCATCAAGCATTCTATTTTCCAAACGGCGCACGATAACAGCACAAAAGTGAATTACTGCGAAAACGGATTGAAAATCGATCGGAGCATAATTGCAATAGTTATGAGGAAAACGAAGTAGCAACAAAGTCGTCCCTGAACGTTTTAACTGCCATGCTGTGAAGCTTGGCATGCATGGCAGTTAAAACGTTCTGGGGAGAATTTGTTGCTATTTTGTTTTCCTCATGACTATTGCAATTATGCTCAGATTTTCAATCTGTTTTCGCAGTTCGTCATGTTTGACGCTCACGTACAATTTTGTAATTCACTTTTGTGCTGTATCTTCCGCCATTTGGAAAATAGAATGCTGATGACCTTGAATGCTCTTTTCAATGTCATTGAAAGTATCATCATTGGCTTCCCCTTATCTGACTTACATTACAAATATGTCTTCAGAATTAACGTAGGACCATTATATCGTCAGTTATTTGCGTGCGACCGCTGACCAGACTTTTAGACCATCCTTTATAATTTGTGAGAGCTTCAGATTGAAATTCTAAACTAAATGGTTTTTAGATTTTGCTCCATTTGATCAGGCTTGGGTTGGTCATGGTGCCATAGTGCCATTGTGCACTGGTGCCCATAGGCTAACATCCTTTTGGCGCCGCTTTGATAGTGACTTTTTTTCTTCTCCCCCACCAAGAATAATGAATGGTTTTAAATTCCCTCCCCCGCTGATGACCTTTCCTTTCAGGTACAAATTCCTTCTCCCTCCCTTTACTCACGTTTTTAACGCATTTTCTCCCCCACCCCTTCTCCCTTCCCAACCCACTCCAAAATTTCTAAAAAAAATATTATACTTGAAATATAAGACGTGTTGCGACGAATGCACTCCGAAGCCAGAAATGACGACAGAATATGAAAAAACCAAAAAGCTTCTTGAGCTCGATCCCGGACGTTGCTTGTGCTTAGGGAGCTTACAGCACTTCCCAAAACCCCTATGGTTGGAGGCACCATCACTTCATCGGTTTCCAGTAAAATTGCATAGCGTCCGTCACCGGTCATTTTGATAAATGGCACAGGCGCCCTTCCTCCTCCCCCCCACCCCGACTCTGCTTTTGATACTGTAAATACATCACACCAAAAAAGTCCAGACCACTGCCTGCGTAATACTCCCATGATGAAATGCCAGAACTCACAACAACTCAATTCATCTCTCAATCAACTCAACCCTGACTACAATTTCAGCGCACATCATGCACCACTGCTAGTGATAGCTAATCACCCAACGTTACACCTTTTATTGGCAGCGTAAGTGTTACTTAAGGTAATGAAATTCCCAATTAAGCTAGTGCTATGTGTGGAATTATCGCACCGAATTATCGTACAATCCACCGAATATTTCAATATGGTATTTATTCCGGATACGCGGATAACAAAACACCGTGTAAATTATATTAGGTCGCACAGAATGTGACATTGTTGTCTGGCTAAAAGTTTTGTCCCTTTGACCCTTTGGGTTTTGTCTTTGTTGGTTTTGAGATATGCAAAAATTCCAGCTTAGGTTGCAAGTTTAAACCAAATGGTGATTAACTGTTACTAATTACAGGAATAGTTAAGCCTCGAAACTGCCAATCTGATACGGTAGAAAGACTTAATTATTCAACGCTTATTTAAAGTTGAAATGCGAGAGATTGGTTAAAATATTTTGAAGAATCTTATTTCGACACAAAATCTCACTATTTTGTCATTTTTATCGTTGTGTAGTTGAAACTAGCAACATTTAAAAAAAACGTTGAAAAAAAAAAGATTATTTTCTCCCATTCAATTCTGATGAAATGTAGGGTAGCAGGAAACGTAAGTAATACGTTGAAAATTGATTGAAATTTGGAGAAAATGGTTGAATGAAGGGAGAATTCGCTCAAGGGTCCTCGCCTCGCTACTGTCAAGTGCAATGTGGTCCCAAAATTCCCAACGCTTGTCGCTTTTTATGCGCACCGTACGTACAAAATAATGGATACGCTCGAATCGTTTGACTGCTGAGCGTCCAAGTTACGGTCACCCAAAACGGTCACTCGCAGTGTCAAGTCCTTGTAATTAAAAACTTGCCAGCAAACTTATTTCCAAATTTGACAACTTATTTCCAAAGTCACCTACTTTGTTCTCTTTAATCTTGAGGTTTCCAAACGAAGCGACCCTTCACAGAACGTGGGCCGAACAATTAGTTTCCCCTTCAACCGCAAAACAAATTACTGTGTCCCACCAACGAAGGCATGGAGGCAGTAATTTCTAAACTCTTTAATCCTTCACACCGCACGCGACCTAAACTGTAATCCCCCTACCACGCACCTCACTTTATTCTAAACAAGCACCCGCCACCAATTACCACAAGGTACCTACCTACCTACACCTACCTACCCTCCCGCCCCTTTTTATTTTTTTATTTGTATTTTTCATTTTAATCACGCTCGCTCACTTGACTCGTTCTACCAAACGGATTACGGATAACTGGGCAGTAATCACGCTCATGATTTCTTCCTCTTCTGCTCGTTACTCTCGCTAGCTGACCTCGGCCGCGTCGCGTGTTTCGCTCCGCCTGCGCCAGACGGCAGTTCAATCGCTTAACTAGTAAACAGAGGACGCTCCTGCTTGCTGCGTTCCTCTTGTGGTCGATAGTTCGCGGCAGGTCAAGTGCGCAAGATCACAAGCCCCCTACAACCCCACCATGATTTACAAAGAGCAGGGAGAAAGCACACAAACATCAGGGCCTGAAGATAAAACATAATCCCGGCCGTGCGACGACAAAAGACGGCTACATTAAGGAGAAGTAACTATTGGGCATGGCTATTCAAACCTCTAAAAGCTCGTTGCGAGCTGTATACGAATAAGTGGTCACAATCGACACAAAAGACTACAAACGTTGAGGCATGTTCAGGAAAGAAAACAGCAACAGAATACGCGGAATTGCACGATGGAGAGAGAAGGCTGCTCGGTCCATGTTAAACTAGGGAAGCGGCTCCATTGCATTGTGACCAGGGCGATGTGACGTCACTTCATGGCACACGAATCGAACACGCATACAAGATGGCTGCTGCTTAATCTCCGATGTGTCTATAGCTAGCTGTATGAGAAGTGATGTGAAACTTAATAATAATTATACAATTTTGTTGTGACTATACATCAAGCCCGGAAAGGGAAGGACCACTAACTATCAGCCTCAGGATAAAACACGCTGGATTTTTATGCTAAATGCAATCTCGGGTCGTATCCGCAAAGCAGTCAAGATTTATCAAGTAAACTCTTGAAAGGGTTTACGGAGGAGGCTAATACGGTTTAATCTATAAGTGAATGACAGATCTACCCTTCAATGGGAATGCACTACGTGTGGCAGCAACTGCCACAGCTGCATGGACACACGGTCGTTGTTGAAACATTTTCTCTGCTTTTGTTGGTTCATTTGGGACTGATGCAGTACGATCTAACCGATACCATACAGCTGCAGATTCCCCTTGAATAACGAAATAGAAAACCACGAACCAAACAATAATGTTCTTATTAAAAGGAAATTCCACGGAGAGCGGCACCATAATTGAATTGATCGCGTTGCTATAGGGGTTGCCGTCGAGTCACGGCTTAACGAATATAATGGCAAGATGCACTTTTATCGTTGAAGGACTTCAAAAGACCATACGAGGAGAGACTTTTTTGGTGCCTGAGCCTGACATTGTAGGAAGGGGAGGACAAAACAAGCATAATTTTCAATTTTACTAGACGGAAGAAGCAAAACGTCTTGTACGAGGAGTACAGTACTAGCCTAATTTACACCCCATCTACACGTTTTGGAGGCAGAAAGAATGCCATAGTAAGGGGACGGCAAAACCGTCTTAATTTTAAACTTTACTTTCTGGAATTGAACGTCTTTTCCTAAATGGGTCGGTAAGAATTGCACGTCTCCCTCGTGGTTTAGGACTATGGTATAAGATGGCGCTCATGTTCCTTTGTCGAGTAAGGGGAAGGCAAAACCGGCCTAATTTTCAACTTGACGTTTTGGCAGAAGAAGGAAGTCTATCGAGTAAGGGGAAGGCAAAACCGGCCTATTTTTCAACTTTACGTTTTGGCAGAAGAAGGAAGTCTGTCGAGTTAGGGGAAGGCAAAACCGGCCTAATTTTCAACTTTACGTTTTGGCA
>JAHWFP010043202.1:0-11847 GCA_023313725.1 Lithobius niger | reverse complement strand
TACAGCTTGGTTTTTAATTTGGAATTACCCCAACCTGTAGCTTGACCGACGTTACGTTACGTTAGCGTTGATGTTGAGAAGCAATCGTACGAACCAATAATCGCCACAACATAAGGTTTCCAAATAATTACCGAAAAACCTTCGTTATTAAACTAGTTCTTGTGATATTACTGTACTTCTGTTAATGACCCTCAAAGTCTTATAACAATTAGTGGGAAAACCAGGTTGTTCCTTCCCATTTGTGGACCACCCACGTTGAAGGCGTAATGCTTTCGGGGAGAGGATTAAGCTATCAACCCAATAACAGAAGCTGAACCGCGGTTAACCCTCGTTCACACGACCAAATCAGTATATCGCAAAAACGGTATGGGGGGGGGGGGAATTTATGGTACGGCTGAAGTTTCAACCAGCGGGTAATCTCATGGGCGAGCGACGCGCGTGAGACGAGAGGCAAAAGTCTTCGTCTCTTTCCGTTCAAAGTTCGGATTGAGATTTAGTAACCCTCATTCCTCCCTTCTGTTTCCCATATCGTCCGCCCATTTTGCACGGGTGTCCAATTAGTGCGGGCGGCAGCGGGACAGGCGGGGGCGGGCGGGCGAGTTTGGTGTTCCCGCGCGCTGACACCTTGATTCATTTGCTAGCGTAATCGTGTCCCTTAATTGGACCTGATTACGGGTAAGCATCAGGAGTGGATGGAAGGCAGGAAGGGAGAAAGTGTGCGAGAGAGACGGGGAGATGAATTTAGCCAGTTGCACGTTCACGACCAGTCCTTCCTCCCCTTTACGGGCGCCCCCCCCCCCGGCGGGGGTTTAAAAACAAACAAATGGAACGAACACGAAAGTGAACGGGAAGGAATCTCGAGGCACCAATAAGGTTCTTCGAACACCCCGTCCGAGTACATGAAAGGAAAAGTGAAGTGGTGTGAGACCCAACTTCTGAAAGACGCTGTTGACTTATCCCTGGAAGTTTCAATCTCACGCTTCGTAACTCTGCATACGGCACAGCAGGAGCAGTTTTAGGCCCTTCAACTAAAAAATAATAATAATAATAATAATAACCTGAGCTAGCGTTTGAAATTGGATCGTGCATTGTGTTAAAGTTTGGGCGCTGAAGCCCCACCAGTTAGTTTTGCCGTGACGTCACCATGAGTTAGCCAATGACGAACGACAACAACGGCTGTTTGGCCGTATGATTGGACTAGTCCAGTCACGTGATATGCACGTCACGGCAAACAGCCATGGCGCGTGGTATAAAATCAAAGCGATAGAGCGAATGAAAAAAACAGAACATAAAAGATCAGAAGCGCCCCCCCGCCCCCGCCCCCCAGGATCTTCCACTGTCTCACCTTAAAAGAGGGGAAAAAGCCGTTTAGCTTTGAAGAAGATCGGGGGGGAGGAGGGTGTCTGTAGTCAACATTTTGAACCTTTATTGCATGATGATGAAGTTTTGAAGTCAAGAGTGTACATGAGTGCACAGATTGGGATGAGTTTGGTTCTGTTGAGCTTTTCTGTATGGGCACGTTAGGGGACAAAAATGCAGGTCGGGAGGACGCCACCGTTTCTAATCGTGACGTGTACCCTCCTTGGCTAAAGTCGCTGTGACACTATACACAATATGACGTCATGCAAGAGATGAGGGTTAACGGAGTACAATTTCCGGCAAGGGGGGGGGGGGGAAGATCAGTAAATTTCGGAATTCGCACATATATTGGAATAATTATACTGGAATAATAATAATAATAATGGCTTCTTGCAAATGGAACAGGTGAGGGAAAGGCACAAGTACCACTTACACCCCGCCTAGGTATACTAGAAGTCTTAAACAAAACAAAAATCGCAAGGACCTGAGTCGGGCAAGGGATTAACACCATCTAAGAAATTTAGATAGGTCAGTAGTTAAAAGGCGAGTTGTAAATAAACTTAAGGAGGAAGTGTCCATGACAGTTTCAGCTGGGAGTGAAGTCAGGTATTCACCACACGTTTTGGAAAAAAAAGAAGTATTTTCGACAGTCCAATTTCGACCGCTTCGCAACAAGTTTCAGAGGTTGTATAACCCCCGGTTAAGCTGTGATCATTGTGATCGGCTCTAAACCGAGGTTAAGCTGTAGTGTGAACGTGGTTGACCGAAAACCAGTGTTGCCATATCAGAAAAAAAATTATATCCGGAATTTCAGCCGAAAATGTCTGATATCCAAGGGCAGACTATTCTTTCCACACCCATGAATGGGCTATATAAAAGACATACTTTTTTTCGCCTTTTGGAACTGCCTTCCTGAGTTGATAGTTTTGGCCCCCTCTGTCAACAACTTCAAAAATAAACTCGGCGTACACTATGCAGATCAGCCCGACGTTACATATTTCTTTTTCGATTAACCCTTGTTTTCCTTCAATTTAACCCAAACAAACATGCTTTTGCGTACCCATTGTTTTTGTGTGTGTGTGTGTGTGTGTTTTTCTGATTTTTATCTGATTTGTATCTTTTACCATGCATTTTTCAATGATTTTGTTTTCTTTACTGCGTTATTGTTTTTCTTCAATGAGTCTTCTGCTGTATCATGCTCATATATTGAGCGTCTCACCTATAAAAATTTAAAGAAGCAACAAGGTTGCTGCTTGAATTCTCCCTTCCAGAAAGGGAAGTAAATGCTGGCCGGTTGTGTTTTAGAATTTGGTGGAGCCCGAGCAGCAAGGCTATCGGCCCAAAGTTATATTGGCAAATCTCTGAACCGTGGAAGCGACATGGCACAAGTCGGACCTGACTCTAAAATACACACATTTGTCGTCTTATGAACCAACTGCAATCCGACTGTGAATGGTGCAAATTTGATTGGCGAACGTTGATTGCTTTCATGTCGGTGCCTTTGCAGTGGATGCTTAGAGGATGATCTAATCAACTCACTATTGACGATGCATTCACCGTCACGTACGGAGTCGGACGGGACCAACTAGTCGGGATTGAGCACCTATACTTTACGAATGAATGCTTCTATTTCTAGTAGGCACTCTTATTTTTAGTTGAAGAACCTAAATCGATTCGTACGTATTACCACGAGTGTTGAGATTGCAATGAGTTATGGTCGCTCAACATTTGCGGTTGTCGTTAAATGTACGCTCCGCCTGCCTTATAACAGCCACGCGCAGATCGCCATCCGTGCATATTACCATCGCACTGTTTTTCGGGACGGCGTAGTAATACAATGCCAACAGAGACAGTTGGTCTTGGGAATAGTAGACGAAACGGCATCAATACAAAGATCGTGTCGTCCAAACCGGATTGATTTTCGTATTTTAACATCGCACTTTATAATTTTCTAGGCTAGGATCGTATAATTTTTCTTTTTCGATCTATTGGCATTAGTAATTATAATTTGTGCCGCATTAGACTTATAATTTTGATCTCGTAATTATTAGCAAACGATTAAAAATTAATACATGCACACACACAGATGATACGTCGCGGTTATTGTAAGCGCGCAAAGGATCATATAATCGCAGGATGCTATTAAATTAGTTCCCAATATTCAACAGAAAATCTCGTAGGCGCCACAGTTTAAAACGGATTTTTAGCAAGGGAAAGACTAACAGTAAGTAAATAGAACTTCGGAGCCATACTTGATATGGAAGATGGACAAAAATGGAGGTGCGAGGAGTGTACCTTTAAGGTCCAGATCAATAGTGTATTTATACCTTACTGGATCGAGCCACCTTTATTTTTGTATGCAAAGTAGTGGAGGCCATATGCAAATGACGTCACGAAAATCACAGTTTGCCACAAGCTTTGCAGCCCCTTCCCCCAGAAAATGGTGGAACACACGTCGATCCCCTTCCCTCCCCCTTCGTTACCGATGAAGAGAGTCATTTGGGAAAATTTTGCGATTTATTTCGTGAAATTAATTAAATTAGTCCGAATTTATCCTAATTTCTGATGACTTTTTTTTTGGCTATTTATCCCTCGTCTATTTATTTCCCCCCTCGAGATTTATCTCTGTTTGACATACTGCTTGCTAAAACAAGATCACGTGACTCACATCAGCCTATTGGATGACGGGGAATCTGGAACGTGGATGCTGCGTTTAGAATATGGGCAACGTTATCGAAGTGGTGAAGCGACACCTTTAAATCAGCTGTCAGCGGTCGAAAGAGAAGTTCAGCAATGCAAAACTCTCGCCCAGATTTATTTTCACGAAGTAAACTGGCGCATAAAACCTCGTGAAGTCGCGCGTATAATTTCACGGACAGCGCTTTTTTTATTTAATTTACTGCCTCTCTCGCGACACGGGTTTCGTTTGCGCCTTGCGCCATCTTTTAGCAAAATACGGTTTGACGTAATGAAACGTCGCTATCGTAACCGCGGTTGGCCCGTCAACCGAGTTTCCACAGCTCGGTCAGTCCAACCGAGTTCAACCCGAGTTCTAACTAACCACGGTTAGAGAAACCCTCGTTGTTCAGACAGCGCTGCTTAACCGAGTTTGAGGCCTTAACCGCGGATAAGGGCTGTAAAGTGTGCGCGGCCTATCTTGAGTTTGCCGTAGAACGAACACAGTAGTACGTGACTGCTATCCTGGGAGTTACATGGAATGTAAAAGTTTGGCCCCCTGCTAAAATTTGTTAGCAAGGTAGTGTTAATTAATACTAGAAGGGGGGCCAACTTGGTAGGCCGCCATACTGGCGGCCATCTTGGAAAATGGCGGCCGGAAAACAGTTTTTTTGATTTATCTCAAGAACAGTAACTCCAATCAAAAAACTTAGAATTGCAAAATTGTTCAAAACAACATTCTGCACAAAACATATTCCCATCACCTTTTTCATGGAGTCAACGGTTAAGGAGAAAACTCAGAATAAAACTATTATATACCTTTTACGAACAGTGTGATAAGCATACATAGTACTATATTCGACTCTATAACGTTTGACCTAATACCGATAAACGAATGAGGATTAAAGCGTTCGAAAGGTGCGATTAATACCTTTCGAATGCTCTAAACCGCATTTATGTATCTTTATTAGATCAAACTTTACAGATTAAAACGTAATACAGTAAACGTTTACTACAGCTGCGTAAGTGTGCTACTCACGTACTATTACGTTCGATGCTGTAAAAATTTTCCCAAATATAGATACTTGAATGCAATTTGAATCGTTTAAAAGGCAGTTTGAAAGGCATTAACCACCCATTTTGAGGGGGGGGGGGGGGGGGCGACGTGCCATTAAGCTTCAATCCCCCCCCCCCCCCTTTTAACGGTTCAAACCCCCCCACACATGGAACTGTTATATTGAACGATTCGTCACAGAACCAAGAAGACTATATTTTTTAGATAAATGTTAATTTTGTATTTTTTCTCAAATGCCGGTGTTGAACGTGGCTCTTATTTAATTAATCATTAATTAATTATTTAACTAAACAAATACTTTCTTCCTTTACAGTATTAACGCCATGGACTAAGGACTGTGCATAATTCCAACACACTGTGCATAATCCACAACACACGTTGTGGTGCTTCCAATTCCAACACACCTGTTATTGAAGAAACATACAAAAACTTCATAGAAGACTGGGAGCATTTTCGCACAGCTGGCATCGATGTGCATGTAGAGCTGACAATAGTATAAGCAATGGTCGATAATGTAGTGGCCAAGGAATCTAAATGGCATAAATACTTCAGGCGGGAGCACAACGTAAACTAAAGCCGACTACAACGTAAATTAAAGCAATCACAGGTGGCGGCTACGGTGGTTGTCTATTCGAGTAAAGATAGTGTTGCTTCCATTAAGTCAACGACTCCAAGGATAAGTCCCATACTAAAGGCATCGGATAACTGCCTGTTCTGCATGACAGGAGGAATTAAAAATATTCTGCAATCCTTCCAGAAACTGGAGCTTAATAAAGAACTTAAGAAAAAAAGTGCCCCTCCGTAATGATTCCAGTGTTTTGACTCAGTTTTCTACTAGGGATCTAGTAGCAAATGAATTGAAATACCATCCTAACTCTTTCATCTATCTCATCCTATTCATCTCATTGGACGAAACCCTACAGTAATAGCTTTTCACATTAAGAGAATCGACCTTCGTAGCACAGTATACGCACAATTTCAAAATAAATAAAGATATCAGCACCAATATCTTCTGCAAATTTTCGACTGTCAATACCCTGGAGGTTGTTGGGGCTCAGACGACAGTGGATTAACATTTTTTTTCTGTTTTTGCTTGATGAAGACTGTCGTCTGAGCCCCAAAATGCCCAGAGTATTGACAGTCGAAAATTTGCATAAGATATTGGTGCTGATATCTTTATTTATTTTGAAATTGTGCGTATACTGTGCTACGAAGATTATTCCCGTATTTCAAAGTAAGTGCTACGACATTTTTAGAGAAGTGGTAGAAATAGATGAAACAGTTTATACGGTATTTCAATTCATTTGCTACCAGATCTCCAGTAGAAAGCCGAGTCAGAACACTAGAATAGCACGGATGAGCACCTTTTTCTTAAGTTCTTTATTAAGCTCCAGTTTCTGGAAGGATTGCAGAATATTTGTAATTCCTCCTTTTTTCATGCAGAACAGACAGTTCTCCGATGGCGTTAGTATGGGACTTATCCTCGGAGTCTTTGACTAATGGAAGCAACACTATCATTACTCGAATAGACAACCACATTAACCGCCACCTGTGATAGCTTTAGTTTACGTTGTAGCTGTCCTACAGTAATAGCTTTTCACATTAAGAGAATCGACCTTCGTAGCACAGTATACGCAAAATTTCAAAATAAATAAAGATATCAGCACCAATATCTTCTGCAAATCTGTCCTGACGGAGCTCCCGCCTGAAGTATTTATGCCATTTAGATTCCTTGGCCACTACATTATCGACCATTGCTTATACTATTGTCAGCTCTACATGCACATCAATGCCAGCTGTGCGAAAATGCTCCCAGTCTTCTATGAAGTTTTTGTATGTTTCTTCAATAACAGGTGTGTTGGAATTGGAAGCACCGCAACGTGTGTTGTGGATTATGCACAGTGTGTTGGAATTATGCACAGTTCTTAGTCCATGGCGTTAATACTGTAAAGGAAGAAAGTATTTGCTTAATTAAATAATTAATTAATGATTAATTAAATAAGAGCCACGTTCAACACCGGCATTTGAGAAAAAATATAAAATTAACATTTATCTAAAAAATATAGTCTTCTTCTTGGTTCTGTGACCAATCGTCCAATATAAGTTCCATGTGTGGGGTTTGAAGCGTTAAAAGGGAGGGGGGGGATGAAGCTTAATGGCACGTCGAGAACTGGGGGGGGGGGGTCCAAAATGGGTGGTTAATACCTTTCAAACTGCCTTTTAAACTATTCAAATTTCATTCAAGTATCTATATTTGGGAAAATTTTTACAGCATCGAACGTAATAGTATGTGAGTGGCACACTTACGCAGCTGTAGTAAACGTATACTGTATTACGTTTTAATCTGTAAAGTTTGATCTAATAAAGATACACGAATGCAGTTTTGAGCTTTCGAAAAGTATTAATCGCACCTTTCGAACGCTTTAATCCTCATTCGTTTATCTGTATTGGTTCAAACGTTGTAGACTCGAGTGGAGTACCATGTATGCTTATCACACTGCCCGCAAAAGGTATAAAATAGTTTTATTGTGATTTTTCTAATTAAACGTTGCCTCTACGAAAATCTTGATGGGAATATGTTTTGTGCAGAATATTGTTCTGAACAAGTTTGCAATTCAAAGCTTTTTGATTGGCGTTACTGTTCTTGAGATAAATCAAAAAAACTGTTTTCCGGCCATTTTCCAAGATGGCGGCCTGCCAAGTTGGCCCCCTTTCTAGTATTGAATAACACCACCTATCTAACAAATTTCAGGAGGTGGCCAAACTTTTACATTCCATGTAACTCCCAACTTTTTTTTTTAGCATTGCGTTCACACCTACTACAGATAATCGATTGTACGTTTTTGGCAGCAGAGTGCCTTGTCGATATCCAAGATGATTACAAAAACAATGCCGGCCGTCGATTAAAGCCGCCCCCTCCAGGAAGATGTAGCCGCTCGTAAAATACTTTCAGGACTCAAGATACGCGGCGCACACAATAGTGTGAACGTGGTAACATAATTTGAATCTCGAATCTTCTTGGCTTGGAGGTCCGGGTCCTGTCCGCATGAATGTGTTTTGCTCGTCGTGATTGGCTTAAAATGAAATTGTTACAAAGCTCGTTATCCGTCGCTTGACTTTCAAAAATTAATAAGCTTTTTTTTTTTGTGTTTTAAGACTATAGTACTATTGTTTTTTTTTTTTTTTACTTCATAATCCCGTTGGCGCTAATGCTAATGCTTGTAGTTGTCGTATTTTAGAATATGGATTCAATACGAAATACAAACCAATGTAGTGTCCCCTTCAATGCTAACAAGGCCACAATGCCAACCATTTGTTCGCTGGGCTCGGATTTCCAGCAGTCTTGGTAACTGATAAAAATAATTCCCAGTTAATGTAGTTAAATACAACTTTGAAGCAATGTATAGATCGTAGTTTTTGTTCGTTTGTTTGTTTGTGTGTCTTTCAAACTGAATTGTCTGTGTACAGGGTGGTCCACAAACAACTGACGACCCCAGATTTTTCTAAGTCTAACTTTTATAGTTAGCACCCCTTAGAACCAGGAGAGGACAAAAATCTTCAACGTTTTATTAGATTTGATTTCTGTCCGATCCTGATTTTGAGAGGTGCTAACTAGAAAAGTTGGCCATAGAAAATGTTGGATTGTCAGTTTTTTGTGGGCCACCCTGTATAGCGTAAGTCATGGTTCGAACTGTCTTTTCAATAAAGATGCACAGTAGTATACTGACGTCGTTGTTTTTTCCCGGAAATCGCAGTATTTTCATGCAAACGGGAAATCGCAGCAATGCTCTGTAAAACCGACCGTTACGGAGGGGGGGGGGGGGTGCGTTGTTTTAATAAAGCTTTAAAAAAAAAATTACATCCTTCCAATTCGTGGATAATTAATTGCATTTATTTAAAATTATTTCGCCCCCCCCCCCCCCTTATTAGTTCATCATTAAAACCAGTTTTTAAAGAACTTGGTATCCTACCTGTAAGATCATTGTATATTTATACAACTTTGCTTGACTATCGTAAAAACGAGATACATGTTGCAGATCAGTTGTGTACTATTTAAGTTACCAGGAACGAAGTTGCAATGAAAGTTACCCAACCGAAAGTTAACACAGAAAAACTGCATAAGTTCAGTTATTTTTTGGCGCCGAAATTGTATAACCTTTTGCCAAAAATTATCAAGAAGGCAAGCAATCTTAGAACTTTTAAGAAGCAAACGTATGATTGGCTACTGTCTTTGGATGATACGGAATCCTTTTTTAAAATAATGAGTTAATTATCAATGTTTTGTTGTGTTGTTAACCTAGTATATTGTATTCGTTTTTTATGTTCCTGTTCTCATATAAACCTATTGTAGGACTATTTATTTACTGTCTTTCCATATTGTAGTACAAATGGTGTTTTTTATGTTCCTGTTCTCTTATGACCCTATTGTAGACTAGTTTCTATTTATTTACCGTCTTTCCATATTGTGCACGGGTAACTGCGAGGACTGCGAGCACTGGGGCGTCAGATTCGATAGGCGTCCTGGTCCCAGTGTACATCTCTGGCTTCGTACAGACCCGGGTTCGATCCTGGCGATGGGAAGTGTATATGTACGGGTTTTTCTCCGGTTGTTTCCCGCCCGTTGCACGAGGGTTTCCTCCGGGTACTCCGGTTTCCTCCCTCATGCGGCAAAAAACAACTGTAGTAATGGTGGTACTTCTTCCACTTAACATCTGCCGCCGGGGAATTTGGGTGGGTGGATGCCTCGAGCATCGTCTCTATATATTATATATTATATTATTATTATTATTATATTATATTATTGTAGTACAAATGGTGTTTTTTATGTTCCTGTTCTCTTATGACCCTATTGTAGACTAGTTACTATTTATTTACCGTCTTTCCATAGTGTAGTACAAATGGTGTTTTTTCCGGATTGACGTATTTTTAATTACCTCGCACGCGAGCCTGTGCTCTTGTGAGTTACTGTACCATTTTTTATTGGAATAAACTTACTTAATTTGTTGAAGTTTACCGGTCAACTCAGATATTTTGGCCGCTCAGTAAAGAGTCTTGTATGTCTTCTTAGACGTGTTTTAGCAGTCCCGCAAAAATGTCTATCACTTAAGTGTTGTTCGCTCTTTGTCTTAAAGTCCCACTATGGTCATCATCATCTGCTGATGGTCTCTCGTGTAGCTCTTTCCCATTTAAAACAGACTCGATGGACTATGGAGAGGATAAGAAGACTTCGACGTAATCCATGTCCTCCAAAGCAGCTATCAAGCTTAACGTATGGGTGTGTAGAGGGCTGACGCATGGGGTTTACTTAGGGTGATCTGAGGCATCTTTCCTTGAAATGTTCATCATTGTCACTTTTCTTGTCTCTTCCCAGTTACAGGGTGGCGTTCATAAGCTTAAGATGAAATTCCGTGATTTTTCCATGATTTCTAGCCCAATACTGACATTTCCCACAGATTTTTTTTACGGTCGAAGGAGGTGCAGTACATATACGACTAAAAAAAACATTTTTTTTTTCACATTATCACTCAGATCGCAACTTAACCATATCGCTTCAATTTGCTAAATCACAAATTTGCACTGCTCTAACTAAAGAGCAAGAATGCCTTAATCTGAACAAAACTATAAGGCCTCGTTTATGCAACGAGACCTTCTCGCTCGCCGAAAGCTATCTGCTAGGCAACCGTTATTCATTTACGATTGATTTCCCGTTTCTATTAAATGATTGCGGTAATAGACAACAAATTAAATGTATTATAAATAACAACACGGACAAAGGACAAAGTGCAACAGTCATTTTAAACATTGCTAAAACATTGTTGCCATTTCACGCTATTTCCAAAATGTGCTATTTTCGCTGAAAAACAGCTTCTAGCATGATTAAACGACGGTAGAATAAATAGCTACTCGCAGCGAGAATTCAAAATCCAACATGGCGTCCATTTCGGAGTTATCGATTCGAAGACAAACCATCGAAGACCATATTCAGGAATCTGCACGTCGTCGTGTACTGCAGTAAAAATTGTTTTCTAGTTGTTATAAATCGACGCTGTCGTGTTGCAAGCATCGTACGTCGTGTCGCGAGACACGGGGAGAAAATTTGCGTCCGCGTTGTTGCCATGGTCACTACGTATAGAAAACTTGAAAGCCGCCTTGTCCGACAAAGGCGAGAAGTAGGCAGCAGATTTAGTATTGATTAAGTAAAAACTAGTAAGCGAGAAAATTGTCCTTGCGTAAACGCGCCCTTATAGTTTGTTCCACATTATGTTTGAAGGAAATTGGCTGTATGACCCCGCGTTTCCTGGATAGTTATAGCATTGACATTCCCACGTCCTGTGGACCTGTATGCATTTATAGGCTCTGGTTCTACGGATTATCATCTTTTTTTTTAGGCTGAAACGTATTGGAACAACAATTTGTGTCGGGTTCTGCAAAAGTGTCAAGCAAGGTGGTATGCTGCGCTTGTATCACAGCTCCAAGTGCGTGATGAAGAAACGTTTTAATGGCGTGATTTCAACTCGACGTTTGCGACAAACAAGAGGCGTGTAGATATGGAAATCAGGGTTTATACACTGCAATATAGGTCATTGGTCGCCATCTGGACGGCGTGTTAAAATCCTTGAAGGTGATGTGTTGGCTTTTTCAGTTCGTTGGAGGTATTGCCAGAGGTTAGGGTTGGCGATGTCGGTGACCATTGCTGTGCCTGTACCAGCATTATTTGAATTAGGGGGGGGGGGGGG